>CANXYC010387350.1:0-17390 GCA_948193065.1 Aleurites moluccanus
ATACATACAATACCATAATACAATTCAATGAATATATATCAAAATAATTACAATGATGGCTTCTTGGAGGAATAAATCAAGAAGCTCGGTCTTCTATATTAGCTCCCTCTCGAGCTACACTATCACCTGAAATCCACAGAAAAGGAGTGAGCCTTCAACTCAGTAAGATATGAACATGCAATATAAAGATCAATCCAAGGAAACATGGGTAAGAAAACATCATATGGTCATGCTTACAAGAACAGAAGTGCTCATCATCGAATAGCACTGTTAAATCACATGATAGAACTGCAGAGTGTATCAGTAGCCTTGCTACCTATCACAACAGAGCGCATCGGTATTTTTTGCTACTTTATCGCAAACGCATGCTTGGCCAGGCATACGCCTAGAGCTCATGGTCCCCTCTAGGTAGAACACTGATAAAAACTCTATCAACTATGTTCCTAAAGTGCACAATGGACTAATGAATTTACTCTCATTGGGAAGAGCGTTATATCCATATCATAGGTCATATAGTTGCAATCTTACAAGAAAACATATTGGTCACAAGACCATCAACATATAATATAAATTCAGTCAAGTTAACAAATGAGTTTCATATGAGCTTGGTCCAAAGAAAAATGACCAAGTCATTCACAATATATATATGGTAATCACATGGAATAAGTTATCATTTGTTTGGGAATAAAATGGGAATTTCATTTAATAGGTCAATAATACAATGTCATATAACATGTGAATCATATTTGTGAACATTAAGAAAGCTTGGACAAATCATTTCAAAGAAGCAATATGCATATGCAATGTTCATACTTACCTCAAAGCAATTTATCCTCAGTTACTTGTATAGTCAATAATTCTCCTTTAATTTCTTGAATCCTCTTTTCCTACGACATTTCTCCAAATGCTCAAAATTAGGGTTTCCTCAATTAACAATTCATAATATGATTCTCTATAATTTTAATTATCTTACACCCTCCATTTTTGTTTCCTAACATCAATTTAATTAATCCCTTAAGAAAATCTGAAGTTTAAGAATCTGCTTACTATTCATGTCACTATTCATCAAATTCCATAAATTTTGATATCTTGAATATTAATCAAAATTAATAGTCTCAAATACTTATAATAGAGTCATATACTCGTATAGATCTATTCTATCTATTAAAAATTCTTAATCTAAAGAGAAAATAAAGTTTGGAGAAAATTACCTTATTTTCCCCAAAACTGAATTCCTGAAGAATCTGACTTGAGAATGATGATAAAAGCCTTAAATGCGCTAATTTAATGATCCAATGCATTAATTTTAAGCATTAATGTATTAAAAACAAATGGGACATATTTGAGAAATTTAGGAGAAGAAATGAGAACGAACGAAGAAAAGAGAAAAAAAAGATATCGTGAAAATAGCTACTACCTCTCCTCTTAAAATAGGCTACTGCCTCTTAGCTTCCCACTTCACCAAACTCTCTTCGCATATGCCACTCCGCCAAGTTTCACTTCGCATATGCCACCTCGCATATCCCACTTCGCATATGCCTATTTTGGCGAGTTGGAATCCTGTCTTGCCAGTCATCTCACCATCTCGCTCTAAAATCCCTCGCGAGTGTGATAAAGAAGTCCAATTATCCTGATTCTTTTTTCCCAAATAACTTAGACACACAGGCTACAATTCCAAGCTTACCCCTCCAGCTCGATCAGCCTCTAACTATTGTTGAAATCGAGGAATCACCTTGCACTACTTATTCTGCCGAGCTGGAAACCTTCCTTGTCACTCCGCACTGAACCGGCTCGCGAGTGAGATAAAGAAGTCCAATTATCCTGATTCTTTTTTCCCAAATAACTTAGACACACAGGCTATAATTCCAAGCTTACCCCTCCAGCTCGATCAGCCTCTAACCATTGTTGAAATCGAGGAATCACCTTGCACTACTTATTCTGCCGAGCTAGAAACCTTCCTTGTCACTCCGCACTGAATTGGCTTGCAATTGAGCTACAGACACCCAAATTCCTTAATTCTTTTTGTTACTTAAAATAGACACTCAGATGTCCATCATAACCAAAAATTCAAATCAAAAGAAATCTACAAAATTTTATGGTGAATTTCCAAATTCACCTAGACTTTACTCTCTAACAATTGTCCTAGTAGGTCTGATTAAATTAGTTATCTCTTGTACTACAATTATCCAATCTCATTGAAATTTCTCAGCCATTACTATATACAGAAGATCAATAAACAGACTCAAATTTTCACATTCTTAGAATGCACATCAACTTACTGCAGGAAAATAAAAAACTAAATAAATTCTGGTTGTGGAATATATCTCCTTACACACACAGAATTTCCAAAATAATTTTACAAATTCATAGATAAAAATATGTAACTCATATGATTTTCACTTTTCTAATTTATTCCTTTAAAGCCACAAAACTGACTCACTAAAATTATTCTTGCATACCAAAAGTTCGGAAATTTCTTCAAAATATTTATCCACAACATCTCAAAAATCAAAAATAAAAATAAAATAAAAATCAAATATTTATTATTGGGTATTACAATAGTAATCCTATTTATCTACTGTTTATCTTCTCCAATGAATTAAGACACTGTTCACTCTCTCACACACAACCCCCCCAGGCTCTGATACCAGTTATTTCCTGTGGTATTCACACTAGGGTAAACCATTGTAATGTTTACAGCTATTAAGACTATCAATAGGTTTGGTTCAATTCCTTTTTAATCCAAAACGAAGGAAATGACTATTCTTGGTTATTTTACTTTGACCGAACCTTTCAAACCTCTAACCTACCTTATTGGTTCATTCAATGGTGGAAGTATTATGGTAACAATCCAGACACCATGATTCCAGAAGTCCAACCATGTTATGAACTATTCAAAAATACCTTCAAACTTTCAAACGTAGAAAGGAGATTTCACCTTTTTCTACTCTTCTGTTCAAAATTTTTTCTATCCTGTGTATGTATTTGGTATTTTGACTACAATCATACACAGGATAGTCAATGTGTTCTCATCAGGCGATTCAAAGTGAAATGATATGATTCTTTCAACAATAAGATTACCAAGAGATCTGTTCAAAACTGGTTAGTGAAAAATGATTGCCTTTCGTACCCTCCATAAACTATAACTTTCTTGGCACAAAGATCTTTTGGCATTTCAAAACTAGTCTCTGCCCAATCCAAAGAAGACTTATATTCCATAATTCAACAAATGTTAAAAAATAAGTCAACTTCTGCAAAACCAACTTCTTCAAAAGCAGCCTATTCTTCTTCAAGCTCTTTCTCTTCTGAACCAATTATAGATTTAGGAGATGAAAACAAAGATGACTATTTTGGGATTCTACCGCCAATAAAACTGTAGATTGAAGATTCAAATTTTCAAAAGATTTTTCTGCCACCTTAAGGTAGAAGGTATCTTGAAAAAAATAGTAAGAATTTTATATTTCTGTATTTTACAAAGTATGTATTCAGTTTTCATACTTGTATTTTAACTTGTATTTGGAAGATTAGAACAGATTTTTCGCTCAATTTGAGTTTGAAAATTTGAAATCTTATGTTGGATAAACTCATTTTGAAGTTGGTTTTGAATTTTTTGAAAATTCACATCTTGCTTTAAGTGCATCAAATGCGTTTGTTTTCCTTTGATTAAAGCATTAATCTTAAAATTATAAATTGAATGAGCTTTTATAAGATTGAGATTTCTCTTTTTTTATTTTTCAATAAAAGAAAAAACTAATTTTGAATTTCTTGTCTTAAAAAAAATACCATCATCAGTCACTTTGTAGGGAGTTATCAGATTGATAAATGGCGTTCCCAAAATGACCATCTGGTGTAAATTTTTTGCAAGAATAAAAATATTTTTTAAAATAATATTGGCATTGACTACTGTTTCTTCTGTTTTTTTGCCAATGACCAATTTTGAATTGTTTGCAGTTGAAAGTTCAAAAGAAACAGATTTATGAATTTTTAAAATTTTCTCTTTTCAAAACTGATTTTACAATCAAAACAGAGGAAAAAGATATCCAAATTTCAAAACCTTTTGAAGAAATTCATATCCTGTCTTCAAAATCTCATAAAAAACATAGAGAAAAATCCTATAAGTATATACATATAGAATTAGTCCGGGTAGATATAAAACCTTTGACCAGAGAAGGATTATATACCTCAATCTTAGCAGTCCTTAGGGATGCTAGGTTTACAAACTTCCATGGTTCTTTGTTAGGAACTGTGGAATCCAGCCTTAACAAAGGACCAATCAGCTTTAGCTGTTATCCAAACATTACAGTGTCTTTGAATGATAAGAATATTTTAAAGAGCATTGTTCTTCAAATCAAAACTCATAATTACAAAATACTTGATGGATCAATTCTGATTGCATTGATTTTCAAAATTCATTATAAAGCAATGATCTCTGTTTTTGCTTCAAAAAATATCCAACACTCGTCAAAAGGAGAAACCTTTTTGCTTCAAACATACCTTACAAAGGCTAATACAGTTATTCCCAAAACCATCCAGTGGAAAGATGTAACCTTACCAGAGGAATGGGTTTTAAAAGGAGTAACTCAACCAGAAATTTCAAAACCACCTGAACCAAATTCAAACCTGAAGAACATTACCTAGTTCTCAGACTGTAGAGTCAAGCTGACATTTGATAGAAAGTCAACCTCATTAAGATTTTCTGATACTGCCTCTATCTCTTCAACCATTGACATAGGTCGAGTATCCATCCTTCCCTCTGTCATATATGCCACATATACGGAGCCAATTAGTTCCTTGGTAGATATAATGTCCCAAAAACCTAACACGAGTTTGAAAAAGAGAAATTTTGGATTTTGAAACTACTAAACCACTTTTCTTAGATACTTGGAAAAATGTTTATAGGTGTTTGAAATGTTATTCAATAGAGTTTGAAAAAATGAGTACATCGTTAATGTAGACAATGCAAAATTTTGAATAAGGATTATATATATATATATATACATATATATATATACATATATATATATACATATATATATATATATATATATATATATATACGTATTAGATTAAGGAGCAAAATATATGTTTATGCCATAATTTATGATGTTAATGATAAATTTTATGTATGTATGTGATTACAATAAAAAATAGGATGATAAGGAATCCGTCTATATAATCCTCAAAAAAAAAAAAAAAAAAAAGAAAAAAAAGAAAAAATAAATCTGTCTATGTATGCTAACATAGGCAATGTTCATGATATGATACGATATGATTATAGAGATAGTCTTATTAGAATTGGTCTCACTGTGATCCTCATAAATATGGATAAGAGAGTATAAGGATGACTAGTTAGAGAAGATCTTACCGTGACTCTATAATTAGATTTTAAGTGAGTCAAGAGAAGAGTCAGCTCCTTATTTATGATTAACGGATATTAGATTAAGTTGGATTCCACAAACTTTTTTAATCATGGATGCTTATGTATATTTATGAATGACTACATGTGATGTGACATTTCATATAGATTAATGAACGACATGTATATTTTATTGATTTATTAATTTATATCAGCTCATTATGTCAAACAATCACTCGTGTTCAATATTTTTCTAAGTTATGAGTTGAGCTTAAAAAAGTTTTAAGTTTTTGAGTTATTCTTGCCTTTTATTCCTCAGACAGTGGAGATATTTTATCTAGTTATATAATTATATCATATTTGTTTTGTATTAAAAATTCATGAGCTTTTGCATTGTTATTTCTATTGTTATTTTCATTATCCCTAACTCTATTTTAATTTGTTGAGTTTCGAGGATAACTGAGATTCTT
This sequence comes from Aleurites moluccanus, assembly GCA_948193065.1. NCBI lineage: Eukaryota > Viridiplantae > Streptophyta > Magnoliopsida > Malpighiales > Euphorbiaceae > Aleurites > Aleurites moluccanus. The sequence goes on from CANXYC010387350.1 coordinate 5,827, forward strand.
CATTTAGGTTGATATGTTGTTCTACTAAACAAGAACCTTAAGATGATGATGTGATATGATTGAGATGTTAGACCTAAATAGCAATATTATAATGTTTAGTATAAGTTTTGCTTGACAGGTGGGCTCATAACTCTTATTTTATGACAGTTACAATTGTCATATTACAATTTTATCATTCAGTAGTTAGTTAGACTTATTATAGGTTTTAAAAATCTTATGCTTTACCGTTCTCTTTATTGTCTCTATAATGAATTTGATGATGTAATTGAAAACCAAAACAAAGTGTTAATTAATTTAAGTTATAAATAATTCTTTAACTTGTGCTGTAAGTGTTTGTTTGAAAACATGGATTCACGCTCATGAATATGTTTAACGCCCATGAACAAGATCAAGTTAAAACTCGAAATTTACTTAGAAAGGATCTTCAAGCCCATAAACATTTCTTTAAGGCCGTGACTGAGTTTCACGACCGTTACTTCTTAATCGCGCCCGTGATGGATTTAAGAATGGTTTTAGCTCATAGACACATAAAGATTTTTCAAGACCGTGAAAAGTTATTCATGCCCGTCAAAGACTTTCACGCTAGTGATAGTTGTTCATGTCTAAGGATGATTTAAAATTTAAAGTTGGCGCAGAAAATTTCAAGCCCGTGAATCGATAGTTGCCTGTCAACATCACGACTGATCTGTTTTAAATATAGCCATTGGAAAAAGATTTGGAGGAAAATCTTGCATTAAATGCAAATAGAACAGTCATATTTAATCACCATTCTTTGAAGGCTATAAATAGATGAAGTTTTGAAGTTCAAACTACAAGTGAAGCACATATCTTAAGTGAAATCAAATTGTTGTAGTTTATACTCTGTTTTTCACATTTTTTGAACTCTTTGAGCTTTATTTCTTATTCTTAGAGTTCTTACTAGCTTTTGCAAGTCTTAGCTATTCATACTTCATTGTATATTATTGGAATAGTTTTATATAAGTTTAGAGAGATTTAAAAATCTCTATATCTGTTATTGAGAGTAAAAATCTGAGTTGTAACTCAGTGTATAAAGGGTGAAATCCATGAAAATCTATTGTAATTATTTTTGGGTGGTGCACCCGGTTCTAGTGGAACCTCAATATCTGGTTGATATTGAAAGAAGTGGACGTAGGAGAAGGAATTTGGCTCCAAATCACTATAAATTGGATGAGATTTCTTAACCCTTCTCTTTTATTATTACTTGTTATTTGAAATAAATTTGTCTATTGCATATTGATTATATATTCTCTTAAAAATTTTAAAACTCTTATTCACCCCCCTCCTCTCTAGGAGTATTGCCATATTAGTGTTCACAATTGGTATAAGAGCTTGTGCTCTAGTATATATAAAATCAAACGATTTTTAGAGCTTACAATCTTGTTTTTATGGTAGCCAACACAACATTTGAGGAAGGACAATACAACAGCAGACCACCTTTGTTCAAAGGAGTAAATTACAATCTATGGAAGGTGAGGATGAGAATCTACATTCGATCCAAAGGACATGAACTTTGGAAAGCCATTGAAAATGGACTTTTCATCCCAATGAGAGATGATTTAGTCACTCCAAAGAGTCCAACAGAACACACAAGTGAAGACAAAAGAAAAATGGCTTACAATGATAAGGCCATAGATCTATTATTCTGTGCACTTAATGCTGTAAAATTTAATAGAGTTTCAGCTTGTGAAACAGTAAGAGAAATCTGGAATGTGCTTAAAGTTACTCACGAAGGGACTAATCAGGTTAAGGATACAAAAGTTAACATGCTTCTCACCGAATTCAAAAATTTCAAAATGAAGAATGATGAGAAGATTGCTGAAATGTACAAAAGATTCACAACTATTGTGAATGACTTGAAGGGGCTAGATAAAGTTTTTACTCAAAAGGAATTGATTACCAAGCTTTTGAGGTCTCTACTGGCAAGGTTCGATTCTAAGGTAGATGTAATTGAAGAATCAAAGAATGTGAATTCTTTGACTCTTGAAGACTTGGTTGGCAATCTTATGACATTTGAATTAAAGCTTCAAAATAGAGAAGCCTGAAGAGAAGAAGAAGATAAGCCAATAAGGAAAGAGAAAGGAATTGCCTTAAAATCAATACTAGAGAAGAGTGAAGACACTTCTAGTGATGAAAATAAAGATATTACAATGTTGTCAAGAAAATTTGGAAAATTCCTTTCCAAGAATAGATTCAAGAAGAGAAGCTTCAAAGAAAGAATTAAGAAAAGAGAAGACAACAAAGGAGAAATAAATTGCTTTGAATGTAGAAAACCAGGTGTCACGACCCGTTTCCAAATCGCGACAGTCCTAGGGCACGGGATATGCCAATGACGACCGGCACCCATAGAACCTAGTATCACATGAACAATTTATAAACCATAATAAATTATCTATTTTAGTTATTTACCATCCATTCTGTTATTCTGTAAATTTCTGCAATTGGCTGTAACAATCCATATATCATATCATATAAACATCATATAACTCATATATCATCAAATATCACGTATACATGTTCATTTCCTAGCTAAACGATACATACCCCATGGAGCAGCTAGATTATGAACATCAAAATAATACAAATCAGAATATATACATCAGTAATGCTGGCATAAATCCCCGTATGACAGACGACAGGATTTTGCACTCTACTCCTCTCCTGAAATGGGTAAACAAAGAAAATGTTAAAATGTGAGTATATAAGATACTCAATGAATCTATATGCATCAACAATAAAATAGTAGGTAACAATGAAGCAATGGTATCAATGAATCAAATAACAATATACAGAATATGTAATAGGTCACAGTATGGCCAAAGAATAAATTACAGGCTCGGTATCATATGGAAAAACAGATAAAGGGATGGACTGTATGAAAACATACAATCTCTAGTAATCAGTATGGACCATATGTGAACATATAGGTCTCCAGTAGTATATCAATATCAGTGAGTATAAGACTGATCAGGTCTTATAGCCAGGACCATAACCCCTTCTAGCTAGGGTATCAGTAATACAATGTGCATATCGCCGACAGTCTTTTCCCTCTACCCTGTCGGATCGGTAGCTCTGTCAAGCCACATTAGGATCAATAGAAAGAAACAAAAAATCAATGGATACCATTATGCAACAATGGCATCCTCCATATCAATAAGCTCAATATCAGTTAATTCAATTATCAATAAGATCAATGGCAATGCTATAGGTAACATACAATCAATGACAAATGGTTTGACAATTAAGAAAGACATGGAACAAAAGTTAGATCGGTGATGGAAAACGGTAGGCCAATTGGCATGACAACGTCACTGGCGAGAATGACATTCAAATGGTAGGCCTATGGAATGCAAAACAATAGGCCAAAGACAAATGAACTAGGCATTTTCACAAACTCATGGTGGGCATACAATGGCAAGCCAATAGGTTAGGTTAGGGTACAAAATTGACTTACCCAATTCAACCAATATCAAGCTACATTGTCAATAATAGTATAGGTATCAAAGAAACAATACCAAACGACATCAAAATCACTCAATTTGGCTATGGAAAACAAGGCAAAAACCAAGCAAAATCAAAGGGCATGAATAGTAATCATGGTTCGGCTAAGGTTGGGTTTTCACAACAAGTTTTCAATTTCAATTTTAACACAAATAACATGTTATTAGATGCAAAATAGACTCACCTAAACTTCCAAATAGCTTAGGAAAATTGATTTCCACTCAAAATCACTAATGGAGCTATAAGGCACACCTTTGTCACCAATTGAGTTCTACATCAAATTAATCATCAATTAGTTGTCCATTCACATCCAATTAACATATTCTAACATCAATTAACATAATCTAACACTAAATCATCAAACCCTTTCTTACAACTTTAAATAAGCTGGGAAAATTGGGCATTTCTATCAGTTAGCATCAATTGATGCAATCTAACTCTAAACCCATCAAATTCAACCTAAATAATATCTAATTGAACCATAAAATCAAACAAATAAATTTTTTACCTTGATTTGGGTGAGATGGCCTAAACTTCCTTCCAACTTTTCCTTGAAATTCTTTAACTTCCCAAGAAATCCAATGATGGGAAATGAATAATTCAAGCTTGCTTTCAAGTTTTCTATAGATTTTTGGTTGGAAATTGAAGAAGAAATGGAGGGAGAATCAATGGATGATGTTCGGCCAAGAGAAGAACAAAAGAAGAAGAAGAAGAAATGGATAGAAAAATGACTAAGGCATACTTTTATATGAAATCATAAATGACAAATTTCATTTTGGTCCTTGAACTATCAAGTATTCATACTTTGACCCTAACTTCTTCTGTAATTTATTCTGACAATTCTGTCAGGATTTGAATTTTAAAGTGGGGAGTCAATAAGCTTATTTTAATTTATACTTATTTATAAAAATAGTTCCAGAGTTATTCTGTAACTCCGACGGACCCATTTTCACTATTCACCTTAAACTTCCTTATATTTACCATTCTGCCATTGGTTACTTTTTCAGTATTCCTAAATGATTTTCACTTCTTTTTTTTTTACCAAAATTACACATATTTTATGGTGATCTTTTACCCTCAGGTCAACTTCAGAAATTCTTTTATTGACCGGACTGCTAATTTCTCGGCAATGTTCCCGACACCGTCGCTATCTGAAAAAGTAACTAGTTCGCTTTCTAACTGTGTCTCTAAAATTATTTCCCATTATTTCAAGACTTTTGAACTACATACTGAGAATTAAATCATACATATATGTTATAACTTTCTAAGGTATTACATTCTACCCTCCTATAAATAAATTCATTTTCGAATTTAAATAAAACATACCTCATTGCTAGAACAGGAATGGATATCTGCTCATCATCTCCTGCTCACTCTCCCAAGTGCACTCCTCCATGGATTGGTTCCTCCAAAGCACTTTAACCATCGAGATCTCCTTATTTCGTAGCTGTCTGACCTATCTATCAACGATCTCCACTAGAAGCTTCTCATAAGACAAGTCATCACTGAGATTCAGATCCTGAACCTCCAATATGTGCGATGGATCAGACACATACTTCTGCAATATATAGATATGGAAAACAGGATGTACGTGGCTCATGCTAAGTGGAAGAGCCAATCTGTAGGCCACATTACCAATCTTCTCAAGAATCTCAAATGGGCCTATAAACCTTGGTGATAACTTACCCCTCTTCCCAAATCTCATAACACCCCTCATCGGTGAGACCTTAAGGAAGACATGATCACCAACTGCAAAATGTACATCCTTTCTTTTCGGATCAGCATAACTCTTCTGCCTACTGAAGGCAGTCCTCATCCGATCTATGATCATAGGCACCTTTTCCATAGTCTCCCTGATCAATTCTGGCCCCTCAAGCTGCTTCTTTCCTAGCTCCACCCAACACACTGGAGATCTACACTTCCTACCATATAGTGCTTCGATTGGAGCCATACCAATAGAAGAGTGATAACTGTTGTTATAGGAGAACTCAATCAACGGCAGATAATAATCCCAGTTAACTTAAAAATCTAGAACACACAATCTCAACATATCCTTCAAAGTCTGGATTGTCCTCTCCGACTGTCCATCAGTCTACGGATGAAAAGCAGTACTAAATCGTAACTGGGTACCTATAGCCTCCTGAAACTTCTGCCAGAATCGAGAAGTAAACTGTGTACCCCTGTCTGAAATAATCATCAAAGGAACTCCATGAAGTCGCACAATCTTGTCCACATACAACTGTGTATACTGAGCTGCTGTGTAGCTGGTCTTAAGCTCTAAAAAATGTGTAGACTTCGTCAAATGGTCAACAATCACCCATATAGACACATAACCCCTCGAAGTCCTCGGTAGACCAACTATAAAATCCATAGTCACCTGCTCCCATTTTCACTCTAGCAACTCAATCTCCTGAACTAGCCCTGATGGCTTCTGATGCTCGAACTTAACCTGCTAACAGGCTAAGCATTTAGACATAAACTGAGCTATATCCTTCTTCATCCCTGGCCACCAATATGCATCTCTCAAATCATGGTACATCTTGGTAATCCCTGGATGTACACTGTATGCTGAGTAGTGAGCCTCTCTTATAATTCGAACCCGTAGCCCGTCAAAATTCGATACACATATGCACTTCCTATATCTCAATACCCCATCCTCTACTGTAAACTCTGTCATCTTCCCACTCTGTACCTTTCCCTTGAGCTTCAGCAGATAAGGATCCCTGTCTTGAGCCACTTTTATATCATCAATCAATAGTGACTTCACCCGAAATTAGGCTATCAGAGCCTGGCTCTGATCCTAGGATCCCAACTTCAACTCCACTCCCAAGTCTATCAATTCCCTCATCTCACGGATCAATGGCCTCCTGCCAATCACAATATGAGCTAAACTGCCCATCGATTTCCTACTTAGTGTATCCGCCACTTCATTGGCCTTACCTGGGTGGTGAAGGATCTCACAATCATAATACTTAAGTAGCTCTACCCATCTGCGCTGTCGAAGATTCAGATCCCTCTGCTGAAATATATATTGTAGACTCTTATGATCAGTATATATCTCACATTTCGATCCATATAAGTAATGTCTCCAAATCTTCAATGCAAAGATCATAGCCGCCATCTTTAGGTCATGAGTCGAATAATTTGCTTCATACTTCTTTAACTGACGAGAAGCATAAGCAATTACCCTACCAATCTGCATCAGCACACATTCCAATCCAATCCGTGAAGCATCACAATATACAGTGAATTTCTCCCTCTCTATTGGTAATGCCAACACTGGAGCACTGGTGAGGGAATACTTCAATGTCTGAAAGCTGCGATCACACTCATCAGTCCAGACATAACGCTCCTATTTCCTCATCAATCTAGTCAATGGAGCTGCAATCCAGGATAAATCCTTCACAAACCTCCTGTAATACTCAGCCATACTCAGAAAACTGCAAACCTTTGAAACACTGGTGAGCTGTGGCTAATTAGCAACCGCTTCTATCTTCTGAGGATCCACCTTAATCCCATCCTTGCATATCACATGCCCAAGGAAACACACTTCGGTTAGCCAGAACTGACATTTAGATAACTTAGAATACAATCGATGCTCCTAAAGTGTCTGCAAAACAATCCTCAGATGCTCCATATGCTCCTCCTCACTCCTAGAATAGATAAGTACGTTATCAATGAATACAATGACAAACTTATCCAAATATGACCTGAACACCCTGTTCATCAAATCCATAAAAGCAGCCGGTACATTGGTCCACCTGAATGGCAACACCAAAAACTCATAATACCTATATCGGGTCCTAAAAGCACAGAAGAGACAGGGAGGAGTAATAACCCTTGGAGGATGGAGATGATACAGGGGATGATGGATTTAAATCGAGAATTAGCTTAATTGAGGCGGGAACGACAGAATATGCCCCCACCACCAGCGCCAGTAGCAGTGCCGCCTCCTGTTGCACCAGCTGTTATACTTGTTGCTCCAGTACAACCAGCAGTAATTCCTGGCAAGCCTGCTATACAGGGAGCCCACCGAGTTATTGATAAAGGCGGAGTCACTATGTTTAACTTTCTGAAGCTTAATCTATGTGAGTTTTAGGGTGACTAAAGTGATGAGCCAATTGATTTCCTGGAGCAAATTAAGAAGGTAGTGAGGAGGCTACCTTATTCCGATGTCAGGGTAGTCGAGCTAGTTGGGTTATTACTGAAAGGGAAAGCCTAGACATGGTTTTCTCGATGTATGAAGCCTAAATTATATGGCGATCATTCTCCTACCTAGGCAGAGTTCAAACAGGGGCTAATTGATGAGTTCTTGACAGAAAGGGTTAAAACCAGGAATTTGATTCAGTTTGAGCAACTTGAGCAGGGAAACAGGACACTTGAGGAGTATGCTGAGGAGTTCATTAGAGTGAGCAGATATGCTACACAAATTACTCCTATTGAGGCAGATTTGATCAGTAGATTCAGGAAGGGATTACATGTCTCACTTCATAATGCCCTGCTTGCTACAAAGTTCACATCTCTGACTACCATCATTGACAAGGCCAATTAGATGGAGGAAAAATACAAGTCAGAGAGAGCCAAGAGAGATCAGAAAAGGAAGGGAGGACCTGGTTCACAGGACAGGAGAGGGGAGAGTAGCTCCCAACCTAGACAGATTAAGCTAGTGCCCAAATTTGATTAGAGACCTCCGTCGACAGTTAAAGGAGGAGGACACAGAGTAGAGGACCTACAGTGCAGTCTGCATCTGCTTATTCAACAGGGATCTTCTAGACCTGCTACTTAGATGCCCAGTGTATTGATTTGCAGTTTTTATGGTAGAAGGTATGTAGGGGAGTGTCGACGACAGTCAAGTGCTTGCCTAAAATGTGGATAGCATGGTCATTTCATTAGCAGATGTCCTTTATGGGGTGATCAGCAGCCTTTGGCATCAGTGTCCCAGCCTACTGTTTAAATAAGTCAGAATGTAGCTAGAGAGTCTCCTAGTAGGGGGCAGAGGTAAAGGTCAGGCACCGAACAGTAGTCAGGCCCTGGCAGACAGAGGTCAAGGGCAAGTTTTTGCTATGAATACTCAGGAGGCACATAGATTTGATAGTGTGGTTACATGTACGATTCTTATACAGAATGAAATAGCTGAAGCATTGTTTGACTCTAGTACTACATATTCTTTTATTTCACCATTGTTTGCACCTAAATTGAATAAGGAGAGGCAATTGTTGAATGTTCCTTTAAAGATAGCCACACCTATAGGGGAGAGTATAGAAGTGAATTATTTTTATTCGGGTTGTGTGATTGAGATTGATGATAATATTTTGCGTGATGATTTGATAGAACTATCTATGTTAGAGCTTGATATGATACTTAGTATGGATTGGCTAACGACACATCGTGTAGTTATTAAGTGTTATGAGAAGAAAGTTAAATTCCAGCCTGAGGGACAACTAGAATTTGAATTCAAATGTGATAAGCGTGAATCTGGAATCAGTTTTGTTTCTGCTATCCAAGCTAGAAGGATGATAGGAAAGGGTCGTTCATCATTCTTGGCTCATATGATAGATTGTAGAAGACTTCAACAGGGATTGATCTGATACCAGTAGTCTGGGAATTCCCTAATGTCTTTCTTGATGAATTGCCAGGACTACCCCCAGATAGGGAGATAGAGTTTGAGATTAAGGTGTATCCAAATATTGATCCGATATCCATTCCTCCGTATAGAATGGCACCAACATAATTGAAATAGTTAAAAGTGCAACTGCAGGAGTTATTGGATAGAGGGTTTATTAGACCGAGCAGTTCTCTATGGGGTGCTCCAGTGCTGTTTGTGAAAAAGAAAGATGGCTCCTTAAGGATGTGTATTGACTACCGACAGCTGAATAAGGTGATAGTGAAGAACAAATACCCGTTGCCATGGATTAATGACCTATTTGATCAGTTGCAGGGTGCCAGTCATTTCTCAAAGATTAATCTGAGATCTAGGTATCACCAATTGAGAGTTAAGAAGGAAGATGTACCTAAGAATGCTTTCAGGACCCGATATAGACGTTATGAGTTTTTGATATTGCCATTCGAGTTGACTAATGCACCACTTGCATTTATGGATCTAATGAACAAGGTATTTAAGCCATTCTTGGATAAGTTTGTCATAGTGTTCATAGATGACGTTCTTATCTATTCTAAGAGTGAGGAGGAGCATTCAGAGCACTTGAGAATTGTACTACAGACACTTTAAGAGCATCAACTATATGCTAAGTTGTCTAAATGCCAGTTTTGGTTAACCGAAGTGTGCTTCCTGAGGCATGTTGTTTGTAAATATGGTATTAAGGTAGATCCTCAGAAGGTTGAAACAATTGCAAATTGGCCTCGGCCTACCAATGTATCTAAGATTCGTAGTTTTTTTTGTATGGCAGGATACTACAAAAGGTTTGTGAAAGATTTCTCCAAAATTGCTGTTCCGTTGACCAAGTTGACTCGGAAATGGGAGAGTTATCAGTGGACTAATAAATATGAGAACAGTTTTCAAACCTTGAAGACTTGCCTCACGAGTGCTCTAGTGTTCACATTGCCATCAGAAGATGATAAATTCATAATTTATTATGATGCTTCTAGAGTTGGATTAGGATGTGTTCTGATGCAGAATAGAAGAGTGATTGCTTATGCTTCTCGACAGTTAAATAAGCATGAGATGAATTATCTGACACATGATTTGGAGATGATAGCAGTAGTGTTTGCACTAAAGATCTAGAGGCACTATTTGTATGGTACAAAATGTGAGATATACACAGTTAAGAGTTTGCAATATATACTTTAGCAGAAGGATTTAAACATCTGACAGTGCAAATGGGTTGAACTGCTTAAGGATTATGATTGTGAGATCTTTTACCATCCGGGTAAGGCTAATATAGTTGTGGATGCAGTGAGCCAAAAATATATAGGTAGTCTAGCTCACATCTCAGTTTGCAGAAGACCTTTGATCCGTGAGATGAAAGAGTTAGCTAATATGGGTGTAGAGTTGGATTTGGAATCCTAGGATAGTAACCCGGCTCTGATAGCCCAATTTAGGGATCCATATCTATTGAAGCTAAATGGAGATATTCAGAATGGTAGGGCATCAGAGTTTACAGTAGAGGATGATGTACTGACGTGTGGGAAATGGTTATGTGTACCCGACATTGATGGGTTATGAGATCAAATTATGAGGGAGGCTCATTATTCTTCATATAGTGTACATCCTAGAATTACAAAAACATACCATGATCTGAAGGATGTTTATTAGTGGCATAATATGAAGAGGGATGTAGCTCGATTTGTTTCTTCTTGCTTAGCCTGTCAGCAGGTTAAGTTTGAGCATCAGAAGTCGTCTGGTTTGCTTCAGGAGATAGAGTTGCCATAGTGGAAATGGGAGCAGGTTACTATTGATTTTATAGTCGGTTTACCAAGGGCTACATGGGTTATGACTCCATATGGGTTATTATGGATAGATTGACAAAGTTTGCTCATTTCCTTGAGGTTAAAACCAGTTATTTAGTAACTCAGTATGCACATCTTTGTAACACCTCACCTATAACCTAGAACTTGAACCATAAAGGGGCAACTAGGGGGAAATTTTTTCTTGATTTGAAAGTTGTGTATGCTTGTATAAAAATGCTTTAATTGAACATATGTGCATGTTTTATGATGTATTATAAAGAAGTTTAAAGGCTGGTAGGACTAAATCAAGTAATTTTGAGTTTTTAGTGAACTGGAGGCAAAATGGTCATTTCACACCCCCTTCGAATTTTTATGGAATTAACACTATATTTGAAGGTAGAAAAGAATTTAAGGACGTGAAAATGATATTATTAAGTTTATTTGATTTATTATTGGAGAATTAAACCCGGTAGAAAATAATTCCCAGCAAGCTGCTTGATTGAGGAGCTTCATTTGAACTAAGGATATTTTGGTCTTTTCCTTTGCATTATGGAATTATATAGTGTATGCAAACCTATGAAATCCTTATAGGCTCATCTAAATCTAACCATTGGATGAAAAGATGAAGAAATGGATGG
>CANXYC010387371.1:0-21907 GCA_948193065.1 Aleurites moluccanus
GCAGTTATTCAAATAATCATAATAATGAAAGCCATATATATAAATCATGATATAAAATGTACCAAAAGCAATCATCTGATGATTGGTCTTTAGGGCACAAATCCAACATAGCATTAGCAACAATGGCATCCTCCATATTAATAAGCTCAATATCAATCAATCAGTTATCAATAGGATCCATGGCATTGTAATAGATGACATATAAACAATGGTAAGTGGTTTGGTAATCAATAAAGACATGGAACAAAAGTTGGCTCGGCAAAGGAAAAGGGTAGGCCAATTGGCATAACAAAATCACTGGTGACAATGGCATTCAAATGGTAGGCCTATGGAGTACAAACAATAGGCCAAAGACAAAATGAACTAGGTATTTTCACAAACACTTGGTGGGCATACAATGACAAGCCAATTGGTTAGGTTAGGGTGCAAATTTGACTTGTCTATTTGAACCAATAACAAATCACATTTGCAATTATACAATAGGGATCAAAGAACAATATTAAACAATATCAAATTGGATCAAAATTGCTATGGAATTCAAGACAATATCAAGCAAAATATAAGGGCATGAATAGTACTAATCATTTCGGCCAAAATCCAATTTCCATGAATGATTTCAAATTTTAATTTTAACATATTAGGCATATTATTTGATGCATATAAGACTCACCTAAGCTTCCAAATTGCTTTGAAAAATTGATTTTCCCCATAATTCTCTAAATGAGCCAAATAGCACAACCTTGCCAAATCTTGAATTCTACATCAAACAATCCATCAATTAGTTACCTATTAACCTCCAATTGACATATTCTAACATCAATTAACATAAACTAATACTAATTCAAATAGCTAAGATAAAAAACTTCCATTAGGGTTTGAATTTTAGGGATTTCTATCCAAATGCATCGATTGATGCAATCTAACTTAAAACCCATCTAATTCATCATCTAATTCATCTAAATAAACCATAAATTCAAACAAACTAACTTCTTACCTTGATGGAGTGAAGGAGAGGAATTCTTCAAGCCCTAGTTCCTTGATTTCCTTTAGCTTTTCAATCAAATTTATATTGGAGAATGGTTAATCTAGGCTTGAACTTAAGTTTTCTATCAATTTACATAAGAAATTTGGTGGAAAATTGAAGAAATGGAGGAGGAAATGAATGATGGAGTTTCGGCTTAGGAAGAAAAAAAAGAAGAAGATGGAAATTTTGTTCTAAGTGTTAAAATATATAAAAAAATCAATTAGCAAATTACAACTAAATCTTCAAACCTCCATAAGTTACACTTTGACCCCAAATTCTTTTGTAATTTATTCTGTCAATTCTGTCAGGATTTGAATTCCAATATGGGAAGTCAATAAGCTTATTTTAATTTATACATATTTATAAAAATAGTTTCAGAGTCATTCTGAAACTCAGACAGACTCATTTCCACTATTCACCTTAAAGTTTCTTATAATTACGATTTTGCCATTGGTTACTTTTTCAGTATTCCTAAATGATTTTCTATTCTTTCTTTTTACCAAAATTACACATGCATTATGTTGATCTTTTACCCCTAGTCAACTTCAGAAATTCTTCTATTGACCGGACTACTAATTTCTTAGCAGTGTTTCCAACACCGCCGCTTTCCTGAAAAGTAGCTAGTTCGCTTTCTAACTGTGTCTCTAAAATTATTTCCCATCATTTCAAGACTTTTGAACCATATACTGAGAACTAAATCATGCATATATGTTAGGGTATTACATCCTACCCTCCTACAAATAAATTCATCATCGAATTTAAATAGATACATACCTCACTGCTGGAACAAGAATGGATATCTACTCCTCATCTCCTGCTCACTCTCTCAAGTGCACTCCTCCATGGACTGGTTCCTCCTAAGCACTTTAACCATTGGGATCTCCTTATTCTGTAGCTGTCTGATCTATCGATCAACAATCTCTACTGGAAGCTCCTCATACAACAAGTCCTTATTGAGACCCACATCCTAAACCTCTAATATGTGTGACAGATCAGATACATACTTCCGCAGCATCGAGATATGGAAAACTGGATGTACGTGGCTCATACTAGGTGGAAGAGCCAATCTATAGGGCACATTACCAATCTTCTCAACAATCTCAAATGGGCCTATAAATCTTAGTGATAACTTTCCCCTCTTCCCAAATCTCATAATACCCCTCATCAGTGAGACCTTAAGGAAGATATGATCACCAACTGTAAAATGTACATCCTTCCTCTTCGGATCAACATAACTCTTTTGCCTACTGAAGGCAGTCCTCATCTGCTCTCTGATCATAGGCACCTTTTCCATAGTTTCCTTGATCAACTCTAGCCCCTCTAGCTGCTTCTCCCCTGGCTCCAGCCAACACACTGGAGATCTATATTTTCTACCATATAGTGCTTCAAATGGAGCCATACCAATAGAAGAGTTATAGTTGTTTTTACAGGAGAACTCAATTAATGGCAGATAATAATCCCAGTTAACTTTGAAATCCAAAACATACAATCTAAGCATATCCTCCAAAGTCTGGATTGTCCTCTCCGACTGCCAATCAGTCTATGGATGAAAAGCAGTACTGAACCGTAACTGGATACCTATAGCTTCATAGAACTTCAGCCAAAACTAATAAGTGAACTGTGTACCTCTGTCTAAAATAATCATCAAAGGAACTCCATGAAGTCGTACAATTTTATCCACATACAACTGTGCATACTGAACTGCCGTGTAACTGGTCTTAACCTCCAAAAAAATGAGCATACTTCGTCAAACGGTCTACAATCACCCATATGGAGTCATAACCCTTAGTAGTCCTCGGTATACCCACTATAAAATCCATAGTAACCTGTTGCCATTTTCACTCTGGAAACTCTATCTCCTGAAGCAACCTTGATGGCTTCTGATGCTCAAACTTAACCTGCTGACAAGCTAAGCATTTGGACACAAACTGAGCCACATCTCTCTTCATCCCAGGCCACCAATATACATCTCTCAGATCATGATACATCTTGGTAATCCCTGGATGTACACTGTATGCTGAGTAGTGAGCCTCTCTCATAATCTAATGCCATAGCCCATCAAAATCCGGTACACATATACGTTTCCCACACTTTAGTACCCCATCCTCTACTGTAAACTTTGTCATTCTCCCATTCTGTACCTCTCCCTTGAGCTTCAGTAGATAAGGATCCCTATCCTGAGCCACTTTAATATCATCAAGTAACAGTGACTTCACCTTAAATTGGGCTATCAGAGCCTAGTTTCGATCCTAGGATCCCAAATCCAACTCCACTCCCATATCAGCCAACTCTCTCATCTCTCGAATCAAAGGTCTCCTGCCAACCACAATTTAAGCTAGACTGCCCATAGATTTCCTGCTCAGTGCATCAGTCACTACATTGGCCTTACCCAGGTGGTAAAGGATTTCACAGTCATAATCCTTAAATAACTCCACCCATCTGCACTGCCAAAGATTCAGATCCTTCTGCTGAAGTATATATTGTAGACTCTTATGATTAGTATATATCTCACATTTCGATCCATACAAGTAATGTCTCCAAATCTTCAATGCATATATAACAGCTGCCATCTCCAAATCATGTGTCGGATAATTTGCTTCATGCTTCTTTAACTGACAAGAAGCATAAGCAATCACCCTACCAATTTGCATCAGCACACACCCCAAACCAATCCGAGAAGCATCAAAATACATAGTGAATTTCTCCCCCTCTACTTGCAATGCCAACACTGGAGCACTGATGAGGCAATACTTCAAAGTCTGAAAGCTGCGATCATACTCTTCAGTCTATACATAATGCTCCTGTTTTCACATCAATCTAGTCAATGGAGCTACAATCCTGGAAAAATCCTTCACAAACCTCTTGTGATATCCAGCCATACCCAGAAAACTACGAACCTCTGAAACACTGGTAGGCTGAGGCCAATTAGCAACCGCTTCAATCTTCTGAGGATCCACCTTAATACCATCCTTGCATATCACGTGCCCAAGGAAACACACTTCGGTTAGCCAGAACTGGCATTTAGATAACTTAGCATATAATCGATGCTCTCGAAGAGTCTGCAACACAATCCCCAGATGTTCCACGTGCTCCTCCTCACTCCTAGAATAGATAAGTATGTCATCAATGAATACAATGACAAACTTATCCAAATATGATCTGAACACCCTGTTCATCATATCCATGAAAGCAGTCGGTGTATTGGTAAACCCGAATGGCAACACCAAAAACTCATAATGCCTATATCGGGTCCTGAAAGCAGTCTTAGGTACATCACCCTTCTTAATCTTCAACTGGTGATACCCAGACCTTAGATCAATCTTCGAAAGATGACTAGCATCCTGTAGCTGGTCAAACAAGTCATCCATCCGAGGCAAAGGATATTTGTTCTTCGCTGTCACCTTATTCATCTGCCTATAGTCTATACACATCCTTAAAGAGCCATCCTTCTTTCATACAAATAGTACAGATGCACCCCAAAGAGAACTACTCGGTCTAATGAACCCTCTATCCAATAGCTCCTGTAACTGCACCTTCATTTCCTTCAGTTCAACTGGAGCCATTCTATATGGAGGAATGGGTATAGGGTCAATACCTGCATACACCTCAATCTCAAATTCAATCTCCCTATCAGGGGACAATCCTGGCAACTCCTCAGGAAATACATCAGAAAACTCCCAAACTACCGATATTTGATCAAACTGTATAGAAGACCTCTGCACATCTATCACGTATGCTAAATAGGCTGAACAGCCTTTCCCAACCATCCTTTTAGCCTGGATAGAAGAAACTAGATTAACCCTGAACTCTCGAATATCACCCTGAAACTCAAACTCTGGCTACCCCTCAAGCTGAAACCTAACCTTCTTCTGATAACAATCAATGACTGCCTACTGCCTCGTAAGTCAATCCATACCTAAAATAACATATAACTCTAATTTAGGCAACTTAATCAGATTAGCACGCAATATGTTATCATCAATCTCAATCACACAGTCAGGATAATAAAAGTCCACATCAACACTCTCACCCATAGGAGTAGTAATCATTAAAGGAAAATCTAACAATTTCCTTTCCTTATTCAATTTAGGTGCAAAGTGTGGTGAAACAAAAGAATGAGTAGCACCCAAATCAAATAAAGAATCTGCAATCTCATTCGGAATCAGAATAGTACCTGTGACCACATTATCTTATCTCTGGGCCTCCTAGGTGTTGACTACAAACACTATGCCCTGACCCCCTACCAGCTAGGGCTTGACTACCACTGGGAGCATGTCCTCCCCTGCCTCTGCCCCTGCCTGAAACCTCTCTGCCCATGTTCTGACTCATCTTCACCACTGGCTAAGAAAACATAACAGATGGCTGCTGCTCAGCCCTCAATGGACATCTATTAGCATAGTGGCCCTACTGGCCATATCTCAAACAAGCACCAGTCTGTCTCCAACACTCACCTCCATGTCTCCGACCACAAAACCCACAACTAGGAATAATGGGTGTCTGTGCAGCTGATCTCGAAGAACCTTGAGAATAAGTAGGTACTGATTGAACCACTAGCGGTCCCCTACTCTGAATCCTCCTCCTCTGACTATTAGTTGTAGATTTATGATCAAACCATGGTACTGGCTCTGTCTGCTTAGGCTGGGAGCTGCTCTCCCCTTTCTAATCTGAGATCCAAGACCTCCTTTCCTTTTCTGGTCCCTCTTAGCCCTATCTAACTAATACTTCTCTTCCATCTGTGTGGCCTTATCAGTCACTGTCATCAGAGAAGTAAACTCAGTAGCCAATAATGCATTATGTAGTGCAGTATGAAGACCCCTCCGAAACCTACTGATCAGATCAGCCTCTGTAGGAACAATATAAGTAGCATATCTACTCAACCTGATGAACTCCTCTGCGTACTCCTCAACAGATTTGTCTCCCTGCTCTAACTTCTCAAACCTAATCAGGTTACAGGTCTTCACCCCCTCAGTAATGAACTCATCAATAAGCCCCTGTCGGAACTCAATCTAGGTAGGTGGTGCTCACCAAATAGCCTAAGCTCCATCCTCTTAGAAAACTAGGTTCATGCCTTCCCCTTCAATAATAGCCTAACAAGCTCAACTGCTCTCAACTCAGAACATGGTAGTCTCCTCACTACCTTCTCTATCTCCTCCAACAAATCCACAGGGTCACTGCCTCTGTCTCCCTTAAACTCAGGCAAGTTTAGCTTCAGAAAGCTAAACATAGAAACACCACCCTCCTCTATCACTCTACGGCCTCCCTGTACAGCAGACTCCCTAGGAACCCCTACTGGCTGTACAGGAGCCGGTACCACTAGGACTGCCTCTGGTGCCATAGGTGGAGGCACTGCTGCTGGAACTGGTGGTGGCAGTACATTCTGATGTTCCCACCTCAAATCAACCATCTTTCTACATAACTCCATCAATCCCCTCATCATCTCCACTCTCTAGGGGTCATCGCCCCTCTCTGTATCATCTGTAGTCTGTCAGGATCTGGACAAACCCTCTGACACTGCAATCTCCCTCACTAAAGACTCATTGGAGGCTACCTCTGCCTCTCGGGTATCTCTGTCCCTCTCGTCAGACATCTCTGTAATCTGTCAAAAAAAAATTGAAAATAGGCTCAGAATATGACAGAAACGCAAAATAATAATATAAAATGGACGATAACAACAAAAGACGTCAAAGGAAATCCTATGTTCCATGGTATACTTAATTCTACCCCATTCTATACTTAATCACTATTCCTCTGTAATTTGGATACTATTCATCTGTAACCTAAATTCCATTGTCTATAACCTAGAGCTCTGATACCACCTCTGTCACGACCTAATTTCGGATCGCGATGGTTCTAGGATGCGAAAAATGCTAATGGTGACCGGCACCCGTAGAACCCAGTATCACATGCATAATCTATAAACCACAATATATTATCCATTTTAGTTAGTTACCATCCATTCTGTAATTCATTCTGTAATTTACTGCAATTGATTGTAACAATTATACTAACCTACCATATACTCATCATATATCATCAATTATCATCAGATACATAAATATATATATATTCATTTCCTAGCTAACCCATACATACCCCCATAGAGCAGCTAGATTATGACCATCAAAATAATACAAAATCAGAATATATACATCAGAAATAGCTAGCAGAAATTCTCGGATGACAGACGATAGGATTCTGCAATTTACTCCTCTCCTAAAATGGGTAAACAAAGAAAAGGGTGAGTATATAAGATACTCACTGAATCTATATGCATCATCAAATAATCAATAGGTAACAATGGAATAATGGTGCCAATAGGTCAAGATAACAATATACAGAATCAGTAATAGGTTACAGAATAACCAAAGAACAAAGCATAGGCTCGGTGTCATATGGAAAGACAGAAAAAGGGATGGACTGTATGAATTCATACAATCTCCAGTAGAATCAGTATGGACTATATATGAACATACAGTCTCCAGTAGCATATCAATATCAATAAGCATAAGACTGATCAAATCTTATGGCCATGACCATAACCCCTCCTAGCTTGGGCACCAATAATACAATGTGCATATCACCGATAATATTTTTCCATTACCCTATCGGATTTATAGCTCTGTCAAGCCACATTAGGATCAATATAAGGAAGCAATATATCAAGGGATACCATTATGCAACAATAGCATCCTCCATATCAATAAGCTCAATATCAATCAATTAGTTATCAATAGGATCTATGGCATTGAATTAGGTGACATACAAACAATGGTAAGTGGTTTGGTAATCAATAAAGACATGGAACAAAAGTTGGCTCGGCAAAGGAAAACGGTAGGCCAATTGGCATGCTAATGTTGCTGACGACAAAGGCATTCAAATGGTAGGCCTATGGAATGCAAACAATAGGCTAAAGACAAAATGAACTAGGCATTTTCACAAACACTTGGTTGGCATACAATGACAAGCCAATTGGTTAGGTTAGGGTGCAAATTTGACTTGCTCATTTGAACCAACAACAAATCACATTTGCAATTATACAACAGGCATCAAAGAACAAGATTGAACAACATCAAATTGGATCAAAATGGCTATGAAATTGAAGACAATATCAAGCAAAATATAAGGGCATGAATAGTACTAATCATTTCGGCCAAAATCCAATTTCCATGAATGGTTTCAAATTTTAATTTTAACATATTAGGCATATTATTTGATGCATATAAGACTCACCTAAGCTTCCAAATTACTTTGGAAAATTGATTTTCCCCACAATTCTCCAAATGAGCCAAATAGCACAACCTTGCCAAATCTTGAATTCTACATCAAACAATCCATCAATTAGTTACCTGTTAACCTCCAATTGACATATTCTAACATCAATTAACATAAACTAATACTAATTCAAATAGCTAAGATAAACAACTTCCATTAGGGTTTGAATTTTAGGGATTTATATCCAAATGCATCAATTGATACAATCTAACTTAAAACTCATCTAATTCATCATCTAATTCATCTAAATAAACCATAAATTCAAACTAACTAACTTCTTACCTTGATGGAGTGAAGGATTCTTCAAGCCTTAGTTCCTTGATTTCCTTTAGCTTTTCAATCAAATTTATGGTGGAGAATTGTTAATCTAGGCTTGAACTTATGTTTTCTATCAATTTACATAAGAAATTTGGTGGAAAAAATTGAAGAAATGGAGGTGGAAATGAATGATGGAGTTTCGGCCAAGGAAGAACAAAAAGAAGAAGATGGAAATTTTGTTCTAAGTATTAAAATATATACAAAAATCAATTGGCAAATTACAACTAAATCCTCAAACTTCCATAAGTTACACTTTGACCCCAAATTCTTCTATAATTTATTCTGTCAATTCTATCAGGATTTGGATTCCAATGTGGGAAGTTAATAAGCTTATTTTAATTTATACTTATTTATAAAAATAGTTTCAAAGTCATTTTGAAACTCAGACGGACTCATTTTCACTATTCACCTCAAAGTTCCTTATAATTACGATTTTGCCATTGGTTACTTTTTCAGTGTTCCTAAATGATTTTCTCTTTTTTCTTTTTACCAAAATTATACGTGCATTATGTTAATCTTTTTCCCCTTAGTCAACTTCAAAAAATTTTCTGTTGACCGGACTGCTAATTTCTTGGCAGTGTTCTCGACACCGCAGCTTTCCGAAAAAGTAACTAGTTCGCTTTCTAACTGTGTCTCTAAAATTATTTTCCATCATTTCAAGACTTTTGAATCATATACTGAGAATTAAATCGTGCATATATGTTAGAATTTTCTAGGGTATTATATGGACCTCTTGGACTTGAAGCTTATGGCTAAGACATATTTGTAGCGATTTCTACTCAACTTTAACATATGTAGTGGCAGATACTTATTTAGGTAAAGGGCGCTACTAAAGTCTTTCAACTACTGTGTCTTCTAGATCACTTTGTAGCAATTGCTAGTACTGTGTAACGGGCGCTACTTATTTAGTAGCGGGAGCTATATAACTTCTTCTCAATTTTTTTCATTTATTAAACTTAAGTAGCGTGGGCTATTTAAAGGTGTAGCGGGCGCTACATACCAGCAAGCAGCAATCTAAAAAATTGAACCTTGCATATAATCAAACAAATAAGATTAGTAGTTTAATTAGTTGTTTGTACCCATCAAAATGAGAATGTTAGAACACTAAAGGTCTAACAATGAGTATGAATGGCTCGCACTTTCTAAAAAGAAGTAGTTAATCAATTTAAGTGGATCCAACATCACAAGTCTTCGCCTTACTGTCCTCAAATTAACGAGGCAGTTGATGTAGCAACCAAGACTCTCAAAGCCATTTTGCAAAAGATGATTACCATTATGGGAATATCATACCTTCATTCGCACTCCAACCGGGACAACTTCTTATTTTCTTAATTAGCGAGTTATATAAATAGAACTACGTGGACCTAATTCTCCCAAAAAAAATTAAAATATAAAAATATAAATGGAGATACATAGGCAACCCACCTTAGGTACGGTCTAAAGTATAATAAAATTATCATTTTTTGTGCCAAAGTTAATTGACTCTCGCTCGCTAAGTTGAAAACCTCTATAGGCTGCTTAGGCAAAAATTAGAGTGGCTCGACAAGTCGAAAATCCGAAATGGCGACTTGGGCAAAAATTAGAGAAATAAAAGGAAAAGAAAAAGAAAAAGAAAAAGAAAAAGAAAAAAGAAAAAGAAAATAAATGTCTCATTTTGACTATCCCATCTAACAAGGTCATAAGTCATCATTACATTCATCATGGATTCCTATCTCGTCTAAGTGTAAATCATGCAAGTCAAATTCCTGTCTCGTTCATTCCATTCAAAATCATCAGTGTCATAAGTCAAAAATTAACTCTCGTCTCGTTTTATTCAAATCACAAAGTCTAAAACATATGTCAAAACATCCAAATGTTCAAGTCAAATAAAAATCCTATCTATTCCAAGGTGGACAAAAGCAAAATAGAAAAATAAAAATTCTAACTACAAGTCCTCCTCCTCCTCCTAGGATGGATATCTCTATCTGAGTCATCATCAGCTGGTCTCTTTCCAAATATTTAATCAGAAGCTCTATCTGAAGTCATTGTCTCCGCACCTCTAATGTTAATAGTCTCCTTGTCTATCTCCATCATCTTTGTCACTCCACCAGCTGATGTCCTTGTAGTAGTCACGACTCCGTCTAACTCCTTCATCAAAGGGGACCGCCTAATTTTCTCAGTATACCAAACTAAAGTGATAAACCAAGCATCATATATGATAAACTCAATGTTTTTAAAACTGAACTAATTAAAAAATCGGAGAAGGCAGAGGATCAGAGGTTCAACTGGGATCAAACTGATTAAACCAAAAAAATCGGTATATATATATATATATAATTTAACATTTATTATATATATGATGAAAATAAATATAATGCAATTATGGCTAAATCAAGAATTTATATAAGACCATTTTTTTTTATAGTGTCAATCCAATCACATTAAGTCAAAAGTTATATATATAGTAAGGTACAGACATTTACTTGCTCAAACATCTACTCACGCAATAGGGTAACATGCAATAGGGTCATGATTTTGTCGTCTGGTAGGTTTCGGCATAGGGTAAAATTGAAATGAAATTATTGAAATTCTCTTAATTTCTTTTAACTCAAAATGGTATCGTTTTTGCTTGATAAAAACGACGTCGTTTTGATTAAAAAAAAATTGACCCACTCAAACTGAAAAAATCAGTCTGGTTCGACCGGTTGGTTCACTGATTTTTGCAGAACGGGTAAATGGGGACTGATCGGATTAGTCCTTAGTTTGGTTCTCAATTTTTCTAGTTCAACCGACCAATTCAGTCTGATTTTAACAACCATGGATAAACTAGTTGGTTTGACAAAGCGCATGGATCTCCTTCAGCCATTCATTATGGTCTGGGTTGCTATACTAGTGATGTAAGGAAAATAACCCCATCTAATGGAATACCCTAAAACTGACCCATTCGCCTCATAATCCTAGCAACTTGATAGAAGGTGGTCAATCTCATGCCCATCAAGTACACCATTCTATAGCCAAAACTCATTGAAATGAAAGAGCCCCTCAATTTTGCAAACAACTATCCAAGTTGTGCAAAGGCTCTTCCGATCCAAAAAATAACTCAAGCCCAATATGACCATGGCTTTACCTCCATCGATCTGATAGGATTAAACAAACTCCATAATCAAACCTAACTGTTAGCCTTACCATAGCTAACCTCAGCCAAACTGATAAGACCAATCAACCTCAAGGCTAAACCTGACCATAGCCTCTTAAAAGTAGTTTGAACAAATCTAACAAGACCAATCAACTTCAAGACTAAACATGGCCATAGCTTCCCAAAAATAACCTTTAGGCAATATTTGACCTTAACCTTCCAAGTTAATCTTTAAACCATGACTAAGCATAACATCATCCTCAATCTAGCATGCTTGGCCTAAACTAAATGTTGATTCAACTACCAATATTGTTAAAACCTTACATTTCCATTGTCACTACCCAATAAGTAGACAAACAAATGCCAAGTAAATTGCTAACTCTCTCTCAAATCTCCATGACCACCAAAGTGATCTAAGTCATCATTCCCTAAAAGTGGGCCATCTCTTCAAATCACAGTCCCCAAAAATGGGTCGTCTATACAAAAATCCAAATTACCTCTGGAAAGCCCAAGTCAAAGTAGCCTCATCCCTTTAACCAAGTTCCAAGCTAAGGCCAAACAGAATGCCAAGATCTTTCTGACTTGCCAGGTTATCCTTTTTTCAAAAGTGGGGTATCATACTAAAACTTCAATAAAAAATCTAACATTTCTCATAAATTATCACCCTAACACCCTACAATGTTGATCAACACTTCACTGGTTCAAGGTATTAAATTTGTCAAACCATGTATTAGAAATAGGATACACATACAAGATTCAGAGTCTCCATTTGTGTCAATCAAAACTTATCAAACTCTCTCAATTTAGGACAGTCTAAATTACATTACATCAAACTCCTCCAAATTTAGGGCAGCCTAAATTATATTACATCAAACTCCTTCCAATTTAGGGCATCCTAAATTGCATCATATTATTTCTTCAAATTTTAGGAAAATTTCTTAAGCTATGCATTATTTTCTCAAACTTAAGTCACAAAATTATTTTAAGCCCAAGTAACTCTTGGCAAAACAAAAATCATTTTAAGCCCAAGTAACCTTTGACAACCAAAATTATTTTCAAACCCAAGCAGCCCTTAGCAAACAAAATCATTCAAAGCCTATGTAATCGTGGCAAACCTCAAAATTATTTTCAAAGCCCATGCAAACCATGACAAATCAAAATCATTTTCAAAACCCATATAAGCTATGAAAAATTAAAAATTATTTTCAAAGCCCATACAAACCATGTTAAATCAAAAATCCTTTTTAAAGCCCACGCACACCGTGGCACTTTAAAATCCAATTTCAAACCATCCTAAGGGTAGTTTTAAGATCTCATCAAACCTTTCTAAGGGTAGCCTTAGTAGCTCTTCAAACCATCCTAAGGGCATCTTTAGGATCTCATCAAACCTTCCTAAGGGTAGCCTTAGGAGCTCTTCAAATCATCTTAAGGGTAGCTTTAGGATCTCATCAAACCTTCCTAAGGGTAGCCTTAGGAGCTCTTCAAACCATCCTAAGGGTAGCTTTAGGATCTCATCAAATCTTCCTAAGAGAAGTCTTAGGAGCTCTTTGTAATACCCTAGAATATTGCCATAAGTACACCGTAATATAACTAATTATCGGGCCGGGAAACACCAACATAACTAAGAAATTTTGGGAAATTTTTACAGTAATTAATTTAAGTTAATTTTTCTCAGTATTATGGCTAATGCGAGATTAAGAATAATTATAGTTAATTATATGAAGAAAGTATGGAAAAGTATAAAATATGTTGAAAAATCAACATAATAGTAAAATCATAAATAAGTGAAACTTCAGGGGCATTTTGGGAAACCCATTGTATGTGTTCCATAATGGCTCTGAAACCTACATAATGATAAACTATAGATAAAAATAAGTTATTTTACTTCCCACTTTGAAATCTAATTCTCAACAAAATTTACAAAATTAATTACAGAAGAAAGTGGGGTCAAAGTCCAATTATTGGATAGTTTGAGGGGCAAAGTATAATTTGCCAATTCTTCCAAGTATAAAACATGCCTTAGGAAATTTTTGCTCATTTCTTCCTTTCATCTTGTCTTGACCGAAACCCATTTGCTACATTTCCTACCATATTCAAGCTAATTTCTTTAGGAAAACCTAAAGAAAACTAAAAACTAACCTTTGTTCTTCCATTTTCCATCAAGATTTCACTTAGAAACTTAAAGTAAATCAAGATTCAACTTGAAGAGGGATTTGGTTCATACATCATTCAAAGGTAATAAGTTGTTTTCTTTGATTAAATGTATGATTTAGGTGTTTTAGATATTGAATTAGATGGGTTTAGTGCTTAATTGCCTCAATTGATACATTTGGTAGAAAATCCCTAAATTTAAAACCCTAAATTAAAGTCGTTTGATGTCAAACTTTAAATTGATGTTGTTTAATGTTTAATTAGCTTAGATTATGTTATTTGAAGGCTAATGGAAGTTAATTTTATGATTGATTTGGTTTAGAACATCAAGATTTGGAAGATTGTTATTTTTGCCTCCTTTGATGATTTTGTGGAAAATAAATTTTGCTAGCCAATTGAAAAGTGTGAGGTGAGTTTAATATGCATCATATGACATGCCAAATACATTAAAATGTTGATTGGAAACCTCTTCCAAAATCACTTGTTTGGCCGAACCACTTTGTACTATTCATCCTTCACATTTTTGCTTTGTTTTGTTCTTGAATTCTAAGCTTATTTGATCCAATGAATGATGTTTATTGTTGGATATTCAATGCCTATTGTATAGCCTTAATTGTGAGCTTGTTGTTGATAATATGAGCAATGTCAATGTTGCATCATAACCAAGCCAAATTGTCCATTAAATGTTGCACACCAAGTATTTGTTAAAATGTCTAGTTCATTTACCATAGGCCTACCATTTGTTTCATCCATAGGCCTACCACTTGAATGACATTGTTGCCAGCGACATTGGCTAGCCAATTGAGCCAACCTTTTGACCTTGAATGACTAACTTGTGTTCTAACCCAATGTTAATTGTTATACATATTGCTATTGTTTTATGTACCTACTATTGCTTATACATTGTTCAATTACAATATCGATTGATTCATTGGAAAGATATTGTTTATTGATAAGATTATTGCTTCCTATTATTCCCTATTATTTGATATAATGTGATTTAACAGAGCTTCTTCACCGACGGGGTAATGGGTAAATACCGTCAGCATTGTGCACATTGACTTTACATAATACCCTAGCTAGGAAGGGTTAACTGTCCTAGTCATAAGACTTAATCAGTCTTATGTACATTGATATGAGATTGATATATGATATACTTGTTCAAGACCCACTATCTGTCTTATCTACATGATATGAGACTTGTTGACTTATTCACTAACTTCGAACCATTATTTCTGTCATTTTTATTCCTTTCTGAAATCTAGTGTATAAACCCTGATTTTATTGTTTATTTACCTATCATTTATTAATTACCTATTCTTTTCCATTATGTGATGCATATTAGATTCACTGAGTATTTTATACTCATTCCTTTAGTTGTTTCCGCTTTTACAGGTGCAAAGTAGGAGGCAGAATCATGTCTGTTGATTCCTTGTGGATTCCTACTATATCTATAGTGACACTATAATTATGTATCTATTTTTAGTTTCTCCATGGTGTGTATTAATGGCATAGTTAGACTATAAATATGAATATATGATATTATATGAAGTTTAAATATTAATATAGCATGTGATGTTAATGGTTACAGATAATAGTACAGCAAATTACAAAATAACAGATTATAGGGTATTAGAATATAGAATGAATGTTAAGTGATTAATTGGTTAATTTTGAGATAGTAAATGTTTATAGGATGTGATACTAGATTCTATGGGTGTCGGTCACCTCTGGCATCTCTTGCATCCTAGGACCGTCATGTTCTGAAATTAGGACATGACACTCTTTAAACCATTCTAGGGTATCTTTAGGATCTCATCAAACTTCCTAAAAGTAGCCTTTGAAGCTCTTCAAACCATCCTAAGGTTAGCTTCATGATCTCATCAAACCTTCTTAAGGATAGTCTTAGGAACTCTTCAAACTATCCTAAGGGTAGCTTTAGGATCTCATTAAACCTTCCTAAGGGTAGCCTTAGGAGCTCTCCAAACCATCCTAAGGGTAGCTTTAGGATCTTATCACACCTTCCTAAGGGTAGCCTTAAGAGCTCCTCAAACCATCCTAATGGTAGCTTTAGGACCTTTTCCAATCTTTTTAGATCTTCCTAAGGGTAGCTTTAGGATTTTACCAAACCTTCCTAAGGGTAGGCTTAGGAGCTCTTCAAACCATCCTAGGGGTAGTTTTAGGACTTTTTTTCATTCATTTCAGACTATCCTAAGGCTAACTTTAGGATCTTTTCCAACCTTCCTAGGGGTAGCCTTTGTAGCATCTTTTCAGACCCTTCTTAGGATAGCCTTTGGATATCTTTATCCGATCTTATCAAGGTACCTGTGTTCACTATCATCACGATTACTTTTCTAGAAAAGCAACCATGATGAGGGGCAGCTGTAAACACGTGATTTTGTACCTAAGCAAACTCGAGTCATGCCAAACTAATTTGCAATCAATCGGAGATCAAAGTCTACTCCGAATACAGACAAACCGAATCATGCCAAACTGATCAGCGTCAACAAGAGGTCAAACTAATATGAATCGAGAAAATCATACCAAATAGACATCAAGAAGAACCTGATGGCACCTGGGCTAGGGCTTGGCGGCAGGGCTAAGCCTAGCTGGCGACGCCGCCAATGTCATAAGCAGCCAAAAGTGGCACCACTGTGGCACAAGCAGCCCTAGGTGATGTTTCCACACATATGAGCCCATGCAGCCAGCGATGCTTCCAGATGCCGCTGTCACGACCCGTTCGTGAGATACAACGGTCCTAGGATGCGAGAGATGCCAAAGGGGACAGACACCCGTAGAACCCATTATCATGTGCAATCATCTATTACCATCAATTTTATTATTCAATTACCTATTTACTATTAATTTTATCAATCTGTAATTCATCTGTAAATTTTACTACAATTGGTTGTAGTATTCATCACGTCATATCATATCATTAATTATACTCCAATATATCCATACATACATGTTCATAAACTAACTATACCAAATAACTCATAAAGTAGCTAGATCATGAACATATAAAAATAATACAGTGTTTATATAATTACACTGATAATAAAATACTGCAGAATCCACAGAGAGTCAAAATGCTGGGATATCTACCTCCTACTCTGCATCTAGAGATGGGAAACAATGAGAGGGTGAGTATATAAGATACTCGGTGAATCTAATATGCATCGACCAATAAACATGTAATGGAATATCAATAAGGAATAGGCAGATGAAATAATAAATCAATTTGCTCAAAATCTCAGGATACAGAATCAAGTACAGAAATGATTGAAAAGTCAGTACTCATATCAAAGGAAGGTATATCACATGGACAAGACAGATATAGGGCCATAAAATGCATATAATATGTGTCAAACACATATGAGAAGTACACTGTAAACTTCTCATCCTTTGATTGCAATGCTAACACTAGAGCACTCGTGAGGCAAGACTTCAAAGTCTAAAAACTGCTTTCACATTCATTAGTCCACAGATATCTCTCCTATTTCAGAGTCAGCTTAGTCAACGGAGCAGTAATTCTAGAGAAATCCTTCACAAATCTTCTGTAGTATCCTGTCATACAAAGGAAACTATGGATCTCTGAAACACTAGAAGGTTGAAGCTAATTTGCAACTGCTTCAACCTTCTGAGGATCTACCATAATGACATCCTTACAAAAAACATGACCCAGGAAACACACTTCAGTTAGCCAGAAGTGGCATTTAGACAACTTAGCATATAGCTGATGCTCTCGAAGTGTCTGCAATACAATCCTCAGATACTCGGAGTGCTCCTCCTCACTCCTGGAATAGATAAGAATGTCATCAATGAATACTATGACAAACTTATCCAAGAATGGCTTAAATACTATGTTCATCCGATCCATATATATAGCCGGTGCATTAGTCAACCCGAATGGCAACACTAAGAATTCATAATGTCCATATCGAGTTTTGAAAGCAGTCTTAGGTACATCACCCTTTTTTATTCTCAACTGGTGATACCTAGATCTCAGATAAATCTTAGAGAAATGACTGGCACCCTGTAACTGATCAAATAGATAATCAATCTGTGGCAACGAATATCTATTCTTCACTGTCACCCTGTTCAGCTACCTATAATCACTGCACATCCTCAGAGAGCCATCCTTCTTTTTCACAAACAATACTGGAGCACCCCACGGAGAACTACTCGGTCTAATAAAACCTCTATCCAATAACTCCTGCAACTGCACCTTTAATTCCTTCAACTCAGCCAGTGCCATTCTGTATGAAGGAATGGCTATCAGATCGGTGCATGAATACACCTTAGTCTCAAACTCTATCTCTCTATCTGAGGGCAATCATGGCAATTCTTCAGGGAAGACATCAAAGAATTCCCAAACTACTGGTAACTGATCAATATCTATAGAAATCTTCTGCACATCAATCACATGAGCCAGGTATGCTGAACAACCTTTCCCTGTCATCCTTTTAGCCTGGATAGCAAAAACAAAACTAATTCTAAACTCCTGTTAATCACCCAGGAATTCAAATTCAGGCTACCCCTCAAACTAAAATTTAACACTCTTCTCATAACAATTAATAATTGCTCGATGTACTGTTAGCCAATCCATACTAATAATGACATCAAGCTCTAACACAGACAGTTCAATCAAATTAGCACGCAGAATGTTATCATCTATCTCAATCACACAATTAGGGTAATAATAATCCACTTCTATACTCTTCCCCATAGGTGCAACTATCACTAGAGACACATTCATCAATTGTCTATCTTTATTTAACTTAGGTGCAAACTAAGGTAAAACAATGAATGTGTACACCAGAGTCAAACAAATCATCAACAATCTCATTTTGTATCAAAATAATATATGTGACCACATTGTCAGATCTCTATGCCTCCTGAGTTTTCACAGCAAAGACTAGCCCCTGACCTCTGCTTGTTGGGGCCTGATTGCTACTCGGTGCCTGTCCTCTGCCTTTGCCCCTACCAGGATCCTCTTTGGCAACATTCTGACTCATCTGAATAGTGGAATGAGAAACTGTAGCAGATGGCTACTGATCACCCCACAAAAGGACATCTACTGATAAAATGTTCATGCTGCCCATATTTCAGGCAAGCACCTGTCTGTCGCCGATACTTCTTTCCGTCCCTTCTACCACAAAAACCACAACTAGGCATATTGGGCATTTATGTAGCAGGTCTAGAAGAACACTGAGAATAAGCTGGTGCGGACTGCACTAGAGGTCCGCTACTCTATGTCCTCCTCTTCTGACTGCCAGAAGGAGGTCTCTGATCAAACCTGGGTACTGGCTCAATTTGTCTAGGCTAGGAGCTACTCTCCCCCCTCCTACCCTATGATCTGGGTCCTCCCTTCCTCTTCTGATTCCTCTTTACTCTCTTTGACTTGTATTTCTCCTCCATCTAATTAGCCTTATCTATAATGGTAGTTAAGGATGTGAACTTTGTAGCCAGTAGGGTATTATGTAATGAGGCATGCAAACCCCTCCTGAAACTGCTGATCAAATCTGCCTCAGTAGGAGCAATCTGTGTAGCATACCTACTCAATCTGATAAACTCCTCAGCATACTCCTCAACTGACCTACTGCCATACTCGAGCTACTCAAACTGAATCAGATTCTTGGTTTTCACCCCTTCTGTCAAGAACTCATCAATCAACCCCTGTATGAACTCAGCCCAAGTAGGAGGATGATCACCATACAATCTGGGCTCCATACGTCAAGAAAATCATGTCCAAGCTTTCCCCTTCAATAACAAACCCACTAGCTCCACTGCCCTGATAACATAACAAGGTAGTCTCCTAACTACCTTCTCAACTTGCTCAAGAAAATCATTCGGCTCATTGCCTTTGTCACCTTTGAGCTCTTGTAGGTTTAGCTTCAGAAAGCTAAATATAGAAACTCCGCCCTCCTCAATAACTCGGCGGTCTCCCTGTATAATAGGCTCTCCAAGAACCACAGCTAGTTGTACAGGAGTTGAAGCAACAAGTACTGCAGCAGGTGCAACATGGGGTGGCGGTATATTTTATCGTTCCCACCTCAAATCTGCTAGTTCCTTATGCAAATCCATCATTCCCTTCATCATCTCCATCCTCCAATGATCATCACTCCTCTCTGTCTCCTTTGTAGTCCCTCAGAAATAGAAAATTGCTTGACCAGAGATTCATTAAAGGCTACCTCTACCTCTCTGGTATCCTTATCTCTATCGTCAGACATCTCTGTAAACTATCAAAAAACAAAACACGCACTCATCATATTACATAAATGCAGAATACTCATACATACTTGACAAATACAACAAAAGACGATATAGGAATTCATATGCTCCATGGATTACTTAACTCTACTCATACTATACTTAGTTACTATTCTTCTGTAACTTAGTTACTATTCATCTATAACCTAGGGCTCTGATAATACCACCTCTGTCATGACCCGGTCTCAGGACGAGACGGTCCTAGGATGCGAGAGATGTCAAAGGAGACTGGCACTCGTAGAACCCATTATCACGTGCAATCATCTATTACCATCAATTTTATTATTCATTTACCTATTTACTATTCATTCTGTCAATATGTAATCCATCAATAAATTTTATTGCAATTGGCTGTAGTATTCATCACATCATATCATATCATTAATTATACTCTAATATATCCATACATATATGTTCATAAACTAACTATACCAAACAACCCATGGAGAAGCTAGATCATAAACATACAAAAATAATACAGTGTTTATATAATTACACTGATAATAAAATACTACAGAATCCGCAGAGAGTCAAAATGTTGGGATATATGTCTCCTACTCTACACCTGGAGATAGGAAACAATGAGAGGGTGAGTATATAAGATACTCAGTGAATCTAATATGCATCTACCAATAAACATGTAATGGAATATCAATAAGGAATAGGCAGATGAAATAATAAATCAATCTGCTCAAAATCTCAAGATACAGAATCAAGTACAGAAATGACTGAAAAGTCAGTACTCATATCAAAAGAAGGTATATCATATGGATAAGACAGATGTAGAGACATGAAATATATATAATATGTGTCAAACACATATCAATCTCATATCAATAAACATAAGACGGATCAGGTCTTATGTAACACCTCAGCTAGAAGCTAACCCAAATCATTAGAGGGGCAATAGAGGGGGAAATTTTTTCTTTCTTTTTGTATTGTTAATGATGTATGTTTATGCATGAAATAAATATCTATGCATGTTATTTGAATTAACTTTAGGCATAGAAGTGGTTTAGAGGCTGTTAAGACTTAATTGAGAAATTTTGAGTTTTTGGTGAACTAGGGGCAAAATGGTCATTTTTTGCCCGTCAAAATTTTATGGATTTAATATCATATTTAAAAGGAGAAAATAATTTAAATATTGAAAATGGCCTTATTTTATTTATTTGAGCAGTAGTTTAAGAAATAATCCCGGTCGAAAATTTATTATCGGCTCGTAGCGCGATTTTGGTGTTTCGGTTGCACTAAGGGTAATTTGGTCATTTCCTTTATAATATGGAGTTATCAAGTTTGTGCAACCTTCTGGTATTAGTTTAGGCTTGATTAAATCTGACCGTTGGATCAAATGACTTTAAATTGGATGGTTAGATGAGTAGGTTGCAAAGTTGTTAACCTAAGCTCAATGTATGGGATTATTGCCTTTGGTTTGTGATTTGGTGTATCAAAAGTATGTGTAACCTATCTAAGTTGACTTTGGATTAGCCATGTAACACCTCAGCCTAGACCCTTATAGGGACCCTTAGGGGAAATTTTTTTCTTTCTTTATAATATGTTAATATGATATGTTTATGCATGTTATATGATCTAATTTTAGGCATAGAATTGGTTTAAAGTCAGTTAGGACTAAATCGGGAAATTTTGGAATGTTTGGTGAACAGGGGACCAAATGGTAATTTTGCAGTTCTTCGAGGTTTTACGAATTTAACAGTATATTTGAGTAAAGGAAAGAATAAAAGTGAATGTAAATG
>CANXYC010387415.1:0-10655 GCA_948193065.1 Aleurites moluccanus
ATATATGAATGAACAATCTAAGAATGCTTGGTCATATTATTTCAAAGAAACAATAAACAATTACAATGTTCATACTTACCTCAACACAGTTTTTCCTTAAATTCCCTTAACAGATTTCTCAACTCCAAACTCTTCAATTTCCTTGATTTTGCTCCTCCTAAGAAATTTTCCCAAATATTCAAAATTAGGGTTTTCCTCAATTCAATAATATTCAACATGATTTCTAAATATTTAATCATCTTAGAATTTCTATTCTTAATTCCCATCCTTAATTTGATTTGTCTCTTAAAGAAAATTCATGCATTTAATTCGGATTTACTGTTCATGCTGCTATTCATGACAGTCCAAAATTCTGATTTCTTCTACTTTAATTACCATTAATAACTTCAAATTGTTTGCAATAAATTCTATACCCCCAAAATTAATTATTTCAACCAACAGACTTAAATAAATCTAAAGAAAATAACTTTGGAAGAAAATTTATCTTATTTCTTCAACACCGAAATTCCTGAGATTTCTTGCTCACATCTGATGATTTCTGCCTTAAAATAGGATAATCTAGAGGTCTGATGCAATAATTTGAGTATTAATGCCTTATAAAATAAAATGGAATTGATATGAGAAAAGACTGAAAATAGCGTAGAAAGAAGAAAGGAAGAATCATGGAAAAATACTACTGGACTGTTGGGGTTAAATAGGCCACTGCCCAAAATCTCGCTCGCCAGCTCCCCTCACCAACTTGCCTCGGCAATGCTACCTCGCATAATCTAGCTCGCCATTCCCACTTTGCACTCCCCAGCTCGCCAAACTGATCCGGCAATGCCACTTCATAAAAGCCACTCCGCGAAACCTACTTCGCCTAACCATCTCGCATGAGTCACCTCGCTAATCCAGCTCGCATATGTCACCTCGCATATGCTGCCTCGCCAAACTCTCTTCGCAAACTCTTCCTCACATATGCCACCTCTGTAATGCCTCTTTGCCTCCTTGCCAACTCGCTTCGCCTATCTCCCTCTTTGCCAAACTCTACTTGCGAACTGCCACTTCGCACATTCCCTCTTCGCATAATGCCTCTTCGCATAATGCCTCTTCGGCAATCTCACCTCGCCACTTCACCACTTTGCCAACTCGCACTGCCGGCCTGCAAATGCCACTTCGCATTTGCCGGCTCGCGGCACCAAGACTCTGCTAAGTTGAAACCTTTCCTGGGCAACTTAAACTTAATCAGCTGGCAAATAAGTTATAAACATCCAAACTTCCTGATTCTTTTTATTACTTAAAATAGACATATAGAAGCTCAACATATCCAAAATTCAAACCACCAGAACAACTACAAAGACCATGGTGAATCTCCAAATGACACCCAGACTTACTGTCCCAAATCCATCCGAATAGTCCTGATAAATTCCACTCTCCACTAAGATATACTCATCCAAAATTCCTGAAATTTTACAACCAACAACATAAGACATAAAGAAACATTTTTTATGTTTACACCTTTGGCTTAATCTATCTCAATCATTCCCAAAAATTTCAAACAAACATTGTCTTCCTGCAGAAACACTCAACCAAACCGGTTCTGCTCAATGGGACATACCTCATCACATATATAAAATTTTGCTAAGCCATTTTACAGAATTTCTGTTGAGACATGGGTTCACAACTTTCATGTTTTACACTTTATCAAATTATTTTTTAGGGTCATGCAATCAACCTCACAAAATCCTATAACTAAAACCAGAAATTTCTGGATTTCTCAAAATATTCATATATTTAATTAATTAATTCTTTAAACATACAATTTAATTAAAATAACAAAAATGGCAGATATTACATTATCATTGACATTTTCAATCATTATACACTACACATTATAATTTTTAATGTCACTGTTACCTTAAATATTTCACTGTTCATACATCATTATATTTTCCAATCATCTAATTACTCTTAGTATCATGAAACTCTATGAGTAGACACTTATAACTTTTAGCAAATAATATTCTACCTTGCTGTACTTGATATTCCAAGTCAGAGAAGAAATTGACTTGGAATCAACCTTCACTATCTCATTCTTATAAAAATTATAAACCACAATAGGGTGAATATAAAAATACTCATTGAGCATGTATACATCATTAAACAGGTGATATAAGCATATGATAACAAAGGATAATAATGGTAGTCAAGTATCAATAAATACAATGAAGAATATTAGTATATTTAATTAACATGTCAAGGTTAATTAATTTGCACACCTAATGTTTTTGGAAGTTTGGAACAGGTAACAATTAAATCGATGAAAAAATGGCCAGCAATGGTAAACAATAAGGTATAAGTTTGGAATTAATGAACAGGTAAGTAATATTAATATCATGTAGATAAGACAGATAAAGGGCCATGAAATACGTAGACTATGTTGTAATCACACAGTCAATCTCATATCATATACATAAGGCTGATCAAGCCCTATGGCTAGGACAGTTAACCCTTTCCAGCTAGGGTATCACATATAGTCAATGTAAACATTGCCGACGGTATGTACCCACTACCCCGTCGGTGAGGCAGCTTTGTCAAATCTACATGTAAATAGGCCAATGGATATCAATAACAATATCAAGTATTCATTAGGAATATTTTGGTACAATGGCTTACTTGTCAATAGATTTCATTAGTCATGTATCAATTTCTTTTCTTAATGCAAAAGTAGCAATTAACAATAAATATCATGGTCAAACATTTGGTGTGCATACTTTTAGGAGCAATTTAGGTACATAGTCAATTGAGTACAATAGGCATTTCAATATCAATTACAATCAATGGATATGGATGATTCCAGTATTTGAGAATGATCAATAATATCAACGAGGCATTTAACCAAGAAGGAAACATATTCATTGGTTAACAAATCAAACATGGTATGCATAATGATGTATACATTACTCACCTCATTGAGCACTTTCTATTGCACTTTACTTATTCCTTCCGTTTTCAAGTCCATTTCCTTGGTTCATTGCTCACATAATTATAGTATTCATCACTATCTTTCATTCATTATTGACTCTACATATCCAATTAATTTCCATTTAGATACTATTTAATATAAACTTACATTACTTATATTTATATTAAAGAAAATTCCTCAAATTTCCAAGTTACTAGGTTTTTGCCTATAAAGAACCTTACAGGTAGCTTGTGTTCTATTACTCATTTCTCTCTCTACAATTATCCAATTGCTTCGATTCTTATTCCTAATTAAACTTAACATATATGGTTATAACATATCTAAATTTCACATTAAAATAATTACTACACAATTTATGGTGTTAATTTAAATTTATGCCTATAACCAGCCCTGCTACCCTGCATTATGCCTGCAATCCTATTCTGACAGATTCTGTTTTATTTCTAATAACTCAGTCAATACTTAAATAATTACTGTAATTCCTTTTCCTATTGAAAATAGACACATAAAATTTTAACATATCCAGATTTTAGAAATTTTGAATTACTGTACAATTATTAGTGAATTTCCAAAGTTAAATTATTGCTCTGAAATCTCTATCCAACTATGCCCTGTTTCTATGCCTATAATAAATTTCATACTCATCCAATTATAAAACCATTTTACATTAATTTATATTACACATAAATGATCATCTTTAATGTTTAATACTTTCTCTAATTCAAACTTTAAGGTCCTTATATTAATATAACTTTGTAACTTATGTTCTGTTAAACTATCAATCCGGCAGTCTACATTTATGACCTAATATCTCATAAACCACAATTATAATTACAAAACCCTTTTACAAGCCTATATATAAGATATAATAAACACTTTTAATGTTTAACACTTCTTCTAATTCTGTCTCTATCATTATGTAAAATAAAAAATACAGTAACATTTTCTAGAAAACCTAATTCCAGGTCTATCACAGTCTTTACTCAATAAATCTTTCCTCACTTAGAATTTCAAAAATTCCTTGTATATACATATAATTAACATATTTATTTACAACTTTCATGTTTTAACCATCCATAAATTCAGTCTTTAAAATTTTGGAATAATAGCCACAATTTACTGCCTTAAAACAGAATTCAAAAACTACATTAACTCTAGATCATTCTTAACATTTTTAGCTTAATTACTTCAATCATTTGCCAAATAAAACTTTATAACTCTTAAATACAATCAAATAACTAAGTTTAGGAAGTTTTACCTTAAATTTGAATCATGGAATTCCTTCATCTTTTTGTTCTACCAAACAGCTCACATAATCTCTATCAAATTTCCTCTTCTTCCTCTTCTTTCTCTCATCTTTTCCTATCAAATTTTGGCTGATTTTCTTTGGAAAGGTTGGAAGTATATTTTTTTGCTTTTCTCCCCCTCCATGTCTCGGCTACCATTTCCGATTTCCTATTTCCCATCTTTTTATTTGTATAAAGCCAACTAAAAACAAAAAAATGAAGACAAACAATTGAATTTTCTAGAATTGGTGATTTGTCACCAATTTAATTAATTAATAAACCAAATAATCATTTTTCTATCCAAAAATCATCTCCTCCACCATCAATTTCGGTCACCTAGCTTATTTTTAGAATGAGTGGGTCTCACAACTTTGTTTAATTACACTTTTGGCCTAACATTTTTCTTATTTGCATTTTGACCCCAGAACTTTCTGTAATTTATTCTGTCTATTCTGTTTGGATTCAACCTCAAGTGTGGGGAGTGAAATATCTTATTTTAAGTTGTTCTATTATTTAAAAATAGTTATGGGTCATTTTTGGATCCCATACAGTAGATTTCCAAAATTGCCCCCAAAGTTGCCTTTATTTATAATTTTGCCATTACTCTTATTTTCAGTGTTCCAAAATATTTTTCAACTCTTTCTTTTTCACCATAATTTCACATAAAA
The DNA here is from genome assembly GCA_948193065.1 of Aleurites moluccanus. Taxonomy (NCBI): domain Eukaryota; kingdom Viridiplantae; phylum Streptophyta; class Magnoliopsida; order Malpighiales; family Euphorbiaceae; genus Aleurites; species Aleurites moluccanus. Next base: position 4,920 of record CANXYC010387415.1, read on the forward strand.
TTAACTTATTTAATCCCCTCAAGTTTGGGTCAAAAATTCTTAAATTAGCCGTATTGCTATTTTTCCTGCAGTGTTTCCAACACCGACGATTTCTAGAAAAGTTTTGCATTTGCTTTCTAACTGTGTCTCTAAAATTATTTCCCATCATTTCAATGCTTTTAAACCATAAACTGAGAATCAATTCATGCTTGCAGGATGGGGATTCCTAGGGTATTACTCCAATAAGCTAATTTTCTAAATGCAATAGACTATGTGGCTAATACCCTAAACTTCCAACACCAGACCATCATTGGTGAGGTGAGGGAGATGATGAATTAGAATCGAGCCAACCCCATTCAATCAAGCTCGCCAGTAAACACAACCAATACCCTTTTGTTTCTTTGAACCCTTTTTACGGAAGCAAAATTCTTACCGACACACTGATTGAGAGCTCCGAAAGGCACAACGCCAGTATGCTTGAGCAAAATCGCCTAGTAAAAAAAAAGGGAAAAATAAAATGACACTTCCACTTTCCAAAGTGTTATGCAAGGGAGTAGCTAACATTAAATTGGAGAAAAGGAAATTTGTTAATTTAGGTAAGCCTTTGAGCTTGGACTATAAGGAAGCATTGGAAGCTAAGCTGATTACACCCTTAGAGCCAAGGGCACCACCAAATAATTTACCCAAAAACTGGGATATGAGTAAGTATTATGAATACCACAAGGTTCAAGGGCACAAAAGTGACATGTGTAAGAAGCTTTCAAGATCTGATTGATAGTGGAGACATTCTACTTTCAAGGCCTAGGCCTAACATATCAAGCAATCCACTTCTAAACCACCAAGTCCAAATCAATTGTATCCACTCTTCTAAACTAGAACATGATCCTATCACTTTAATTCGATCATGTGAAGACCATTATTATGTGCTAGATTCAAATGACCTTGTGGATGAGCTCAATTCTATAACTTGAAGTGGAAGAAAACATGGAAGCAACTCTCTTTGAGAAAGTTTTCATGACTAAATGCAGAGTAGACATAGACTCAACAAAGTTGATCTAGACCACTCTTTCCCCACCACAAAATTGGCACTATGTAAAGATAGCTTTCCTTGATGAAGCTAAGCTAAAGTCAGTCGAGTCTGAGTCATCCGAGTCTGAGTCGCTATTTTCCTTTCCTAGTTTCTAGACTATAAAATACATTTTCGGTCTTTCTTTTTTACTGTGAATGTAACCCATTATGATGGGGGATTATAATTATAATAAAATGTTTGCCTTTTCTTCTTATATTCCTTTGTCATATTTTTCTTATCATGAATCCAATCAGAATGAGACATCAAAAGAAAATAAAATAAATAAAATAAAATAAAGAATAATCAATTAATTTTGTCACAGAAAATGATCCAAAATTCATATCATGGCTCATTATCCCCAAAGATTCTAGAATTCAAAGACTACTTTGTATGGAAATCTAATGATATAGTAAAAATTGATCCAAGCATTACAGTTCACAAGATTCCAACTTAAGAGCATGTAAAGCCTGTCAAGCATAAATTAAGAAGAAATAAGTTGCCAAACTGCTAAAGAACAAGTTCATTGAACCAATCATGGGGAGGTAAAGATGATTGTGGGTGGCTCACACTTTCTAGAAAGTAGTTAATCTATTTCTAGAGGAAAATATCCAGTACCACAGGTCTTCACCTTACCAAACAAACAAATGAGGCAGTAGAAGTAGCAATAAGACCCTTAAAACTATTTTGTAAAAGTTGATTACTTGTCACAGGAATTGGCACGAGTGTCTTCCATTTGCATTATAGGGATATCAAACTTCCATCCATACTCCGAATGGGGTAACACCCTCTTCCCTAGTCTATGGCATGGAAACAATTCTTTCAATTGAGTTACAAATCCAATCTTCTTGGGTTATGCGTGAAAGTCAACTAGATGAAATAGAATGGATCAAAGGGTATCAAGATCAGTTGAATGCCATAGACGAGAAAAGGATGGATGCCTTATATCAGATTTAGGGTTATCAATAGAGGCTAGCTGGACATTTCAACAAAAAAGTGACCGATAGAGGATTAGAAGAAGGAAACACGATCTTAAAAGAAATCAGAGCTTCAGTTCATGATCCAAGGTGAAAATTCTGACCTAACTGGGCTAGTCCATACATCCTCAAGAAGATCCTGTCTGGCGGAGGAGTTATACTCATAGACCTAGATTAGAAAGAATTCTCAAACCCATGCAACCTAGATCAGTTTAAAAGATACTTTGTATGATGAATTATGTAAATACAACTACGAGGACCTAATTCTCCCAAAGAAACATTAATTATGCAAAAAAATATAAACAGAGATACGTAGGCAACCCATTCTGGGTACGGTCCAAAGCACAAATAAAATTATCATTTTTAGTGCCAAAGTTAATTGACTTTTACTGGCTAAGTTGAAAACCTGTAAAGGTGATTTAGGAAAAAATTATAATAGCTCGGCAAGTTGGAAACTCGAAAGGGCGGCTCGGACAAAAATTAGAGCAACAATAAAAGAAAAAGAGAATATAAAAGAAAAAATGTCTCATTTTAACTACTTTATTTGGCAAAGTTATCATCCCATTGATCATGGATTCCTATCTTGTCTCATTACAAATCATGCAAGTCAAATTCTCATCTTGTTCATTCCATTCAAAAGACAATGTCATAAGTCAAAAATCAAGATGTTGTCTCATTTTATTCAAACAAGAAAATCCAATTGTAACACCTCAGCCTAGCTTGAACCTAACCTTTATAGAGACCTTCGGGGGGAGATTTTTACTTTCTTTTTAATGTGTTGTTAATATGTATTTATGCATGAAATTGATGATTATGCATGTTATTCTAATTAGTTTTAGGCATAGAAATAGTCCAGAGGCTGCTAGGACTTAATCGGGAAATTTTGAATTTTTGGTGAACTGGGGGCAAAATGGTCATTTTTTGCCCGTCGGAATTTTATAGATTTAATATCATATTTAAAAGGAGAAAAGAATTTAAAGACTTGAAAGTGGCCTTATTTAATTTATTTGAGTATTAGATAAATAAATAATCCCGGCTGGAAAATTTTATCGGCACGTTGCTCGATTTCGGTGTTTCGATTGTACTAAGGGTATTTTGGTCATTTTCTTTATATTATGGAGTTATTGAGTATGTGCAACCTTATGGTATTAGTTTAGACTTGATTAAATCTGACCGTTGGATCAAATGATGAAAAATTGGATGGTTAGATGAGTAAGTTGCAAAGTTGCTATCCTAAGCTCAAAGTATGGGATTATTGCTTTTTGTTTTTGAATTTGGTGTGCCGAATGTATATGTTACCTATCTTGGTTGACTTTGGATGAGCCAATAGAATGAAAGTAAGAAGAATGGATGGTTGGATGAATAGGTTTCACCAAAATTACCATAGAACCTAAACCATTGGATCACATCTTTTTGGTTGGATAAATTTTTCCCACCAACACCATTTGTCTTCTTCTTCCTTAAGAAATATTTCAGCCAAACTCCATTAAAACTTCAAGCAAGGTTAGGCCAACACCTCCATTTCCATTTCTTAATATTTTCTTTTCATTTTTGATGGAAATAGAAACAATTCATCATCCTAAACACTAATCCAAGCTTTAAATTCAAAGAAAAATCCATTAAAGCCACCATTTAATTCAAAGAAGTTTTGAAGCAAAGTTTGGTAAGTTAAGAGTTTTTGATTTCTTTTGATATAGAAATGTTTAAATAGTTGTTCTTACTATTCTTTATGGATTAGAAGTTATTTTCTATGGTTAGAATGCAAGTTAGAATTTGAAATCCTAATATGAAGACCTTTAGTTTTAAGTGTGCGTTTGATGGATTTATTGCTTCTAATGGTGTTTGTGTAATGTGTATGATATGAATTTATGGTTAAATGAAAGGAATTAACTTATTTGGAAGGAAATGATGCTTGGCCGAATTCATTAGGTAATTAGGGTTTTGTGTGCATTTGTGATTTTAGATGTTTAATGGTTGCAATGAGTTTATATTTGATGTGTAATTGATGAATAAATGATTGAATGTTATAAAATAGTTCATTTAGAATTAGTATTGGTTTGGCCAAATTGAAGGAAGTAGGATGGAGAAGTGTAATGTGATGTTAATTAGGTTTAGATGGATGAATGTTATTAGTTTAAGGTTTATAGATAGAATGGCATTGTTAAATTGATGAATAGGTTGAATAATGTTTATTTTAGTTAAGGTAAAGTTTATTGGTTTAAGGTATTTGGATAATGTAATAAGTTAAGTTAAGTTTAAATGTGAATAAGTATGTAAAGGTATAGCAATGTATAAGTTTGAATGAGTATTTAAGGTTAAGATGAGAAATTGCTTAAGTTAGGTATATAGTGTGTGAAATAGTAAATGCATGATATATGGTGTGTATTGAATGTATTTTGGTGTGGTTAATGCGTTTTGTATTGATTTATGGCTTATCGGAGTGTTATGTGTGTTAATAGGAGATCCGTCAGAAACTCCTGCTCGGGGTGGTGATCGGAGAGCTGAGTAGGGCTCGGAGGCTTGGTTTGGAATTATAGCTATTATTGTGCTATAGGTGAGTTCTTTTGCATAACTATGCATGAATTGCATCAAATATATCATATCATATCTTATATATGTTGAAAATGCAGTTTACTAACCAAAAATGTCCAAAGTCCCAATGGGCCCGTAATTGCACTTTCTGCAAACACTTAAACTGACCTAAAATTCAATTGGCTATATAATGAAAACCAGAAAGCCAATTGGGCCACCACTTGGCCCAATCATCTATTCCCGACCTAAGCTTTGAAACGGTACCTTCTAGTCCTTCTAATTCTTTTGGAAACCCAATGAACCAGAAACCACCTAAAAATCCCAAAACAGACCCGTAATGCAATAGCCAGTTGCGACAGCGCAACTGGGCCCGTCGGGCAAATTTTTGGTAACTTTCTTTTTGGTTCTATTACTTCTCATATATATATATATAATTTTTTTAATGCTATAAATGTTATATATATGCTTTATTTCGTTATTTGGAAGCACATCTATATGGTATTAGTTCAGGGCTATTTTCGATGGTATAGCGGGTAAATCCATCGACTGTGTGCACATTGTGTTATGGGACCCCTACTAGAGAGGGATGATGTATTCTCTAGTCATAAGGAACATATCCTTATGTGAGTCATTTATTCATGGGACCCCTGCTAGGGAGGGACGTTGTATTCCCTAGTGCGATGCACTTTATGATAGTGCCAAGTATTACAGTTCAAAAGTGACCCAAATCCTGTGATATCATATATGTGCTACCTATATTGATTTACATGGTTAAAATAGTATTATTGTTACAATTTATTACCTATATAGTCATATACCATACTTTATTGCATACTTTATATATAATATTGGCATTATTACTATTATTGAGCATTTACTGCATCCTTATGCTTTTGAACTCACTGAGTATTTTTATACTCATTCCTTTAGTGTTTAATGTTCTTTTCAGGTTTTCGGTGAGGCACCTATTCCATTGGCAACATCTTCATCTGCCTTGGAAGTTAATTGCATGTAAAAGATCAAACTCTAAAGCTATGTAATCAATGTATAGAATAGTATTCCATGGTACTGTATTATAAGTGTGGCATATAGATATCATTATAAGATTTCATATATATTATGTTGTTTGATATGATATGTTTTGATAGCTTATATGTTTATATGGAGAATGTTTGTATGTTT
>CANXYC010387426.1:0-19201 GCA_948193065.1 Aleurites moluccanus
AGAGAGAGTTAATCCTGAAGACAGAGCTTCTTGATTTCCTTCTCCACAAGAAGACTCTTTTATGTAATATTTTTGGATAATAGTTGAATTATATATATGTATTCATGTCTATGAGAAGTATACTCTTAGAAGCTCCGTAGATGTGTGTGATGTTACTTATTCTTTTGTTGCCATAGATGACATTGTAGAATTTTTCTTGTTTCATATTGATGTTAGAATTATCTTTTGATCAGTAAAGAACAAGAAGAAATGTCATTTCAAGTTGATGAGATATATATAAGATATGGATGTTTGGCATGATGTTAGTATGTTTTATATGTTTGATCCATGTTAGCTAAGGGTTCTACGGGTGTACGGTGACCTTATGCCTACCCTTGCCCTAGGACTGTCGCACCGATAGTTTTGGGATGTAGCAGAGGTGGTATCAGAGCTATAAGGTTCTCAACCATAAGATATATAGACAGATGTGTTAGTTCCTTAGTATGAATGTTTGATTAAAATAACTACGGAGTATAGGATTTCGTTTCGTCATGTTATATATTATTTGGAATAAATCTATGTTAAACTGGTGTTATGAGTCTAAAATTACTGTGTTTTCCTTATCAGTTCAGCGATGCCTCTGAGACATGGTCGTGGATGAGGTAGAGGACGTGGTAGAGGTCGTCTTAGGCAAGAATTGCCTTCTGAGGAGGGTTCAGTGGGTAGAGTGGGAGGTGAGGAGGTTCCTCCAAAGCCACAGGTAGATGTGGTTGGTATGGCTCAACGATTGGATTAGTTGCAGAGAAACTATGAGGCTTTAACTGAGTTTATTACTCAGCAAAGAGAGCAACAGGTACCTCCAGTACCAGTAGTTCCAGTTGCTCTAGTGGTTCCTCTACCACCACCAGCAGTTGTGCCTTTGGTTGAGGAGGTTTCTTTTGTGCGGTTCTTGAAGCTCAAACCTTCTGAGTATAGAGGATAGGTGGATCTTACAGAGTTTCTGGATGAGATTGAGGAAAAGGTCCAGATTTTGAGGATCTCAGACAGGAGATCCACAAAGTTTGTTGGCTATTTGATGAAAGTTGAAGCTAAAGACTGGTTCAGGAGGAGTATTTAGGGTAATGCAGATCTTTCTTGGAATCAGCTCAAGGAAAGAGTTATCGAGGAGTTCCTTCCAGACAGTATGAGGGAGGCTAAAGCTATTGAGTTTGAGAGATTGGTTCAGACTCATGGTATGACTGTTTCAGAATATGCGAAGAAATTCAGCCAGTTGAGTAGATTCGCTCCATTTTTAGTTCCTATATATAGCTCCATTGTTTAAATTTCTAGCTGCTCGTGAGTTTGACTCATACTCTAGGCTTATGGATAAAGCTAGAGTGATTGAGAATAGAGAGATGGAGGTTAAATCAGAAAGGGAAGAGAAAAAGAAGGCGAAGATTAGGAGTTCTTCTAGACAGATTAGTGGAATGAAGAGTATTGAGGACCTTCAGAGAGATCTTAGTAGAGGCATAATTCCTCTAGACTAGCACCTCAGATGAGTTATGGTATTGCCAGTTTAGCACCACCTAGGACTACTATTCCTCTTTGTCTTATGTGTGGTAAGCTCCACAGAGGAACTTGTCAATTTGGGACAGGTGCATGCTATGAGTGTGGACAGCAAAGTCACTTGCTTAAGGATTTTCCATAACCTTCTTTTGGAGCTAGACCTCAGACTTCTCAGGCTTCAATCCAGATGGATAGGAGAGTTGTTGGTCAACAGTCCGGTGTAAACCAATGTATTTTGGGTATATCTACAGAGAGAGGCAGAAGTTCAGGTCAAACAATTGGTCAGACTATAGTTCAGACACCTTTGGGCAGAGGTAGAGGAAGAGTATTTTCTTTGACACAGCAAGAGGCGCAGACTTCTAACACTATGGTCACGGGTATTATTCCGATCCAAGCTTTGAATGCAAGAGTGTTGTTTGATTCAGGAGCTTCACATTCTTTTGTTTCACCCTGTTTTGCTAAGAAGTTGAATATGCCATGTGTATTGTTTAAGAATGCTTTGGTTGTATCTACTCCTTTCGAGGAAGAGATAGAGGTTTAACACTTTTATCCATCTTGTGTAGTTAACATAGATGGTAAGAGTTTAGAGTCAGATTTGATTGTGTTGCTGGTGCTTGAGTTTGATGTGATTTTGGGCATGGGTTGGTTGTCTAAGTTTTATGCATCCATATATTGTTATGAGAAGAAGTTAGTATTTAAGCCACCTTCGAGTGAGGAATTTGAGTTTCAAGGGAAAAGGAGTGAAGTACCCTATAATGTGATATCCGCCATCGGGGCGAGGAGATTGATGAGGAAAGGTTGCCAATGATATTTGGCATACATCCATGATACTCACAAGGAAGTGAAAGGCTTGGAGCATATCACTGTTGTTAGTGAGTTTCCGGATGTATTTCTTGATGAGTTACTTGGGTTGCCACCGGATAAAGAAATTGAGTTCGGTATTGAGTTGCTTCCTGGCACTAGTCCGATTTCTATTCTTCCATATCGTATGGCACCAGTAGAGTTAAGAGAATTGAAGACTCAGTTACAAGATATGCTTGACAAAGGATTCATTCGACCCAACAGTTCTCCTTAGGGTTCTCATGTACTTTTTGTGAAGAAGAATGATGGATCTATGAGACTGTGTATCGATTATAGGCAACTCAATAAGATCACCATTCATAATAAGTATCCTTTGCCAAGGATAAATGATTTGTTTGACTAGTTGCAGGGTGTTAGTCATTTCTCTAAGATAGACTTGAGGCCTGGTTATCATCAGTTGAGGATTCAGAATGAAGATGGGTCTAAGACTGTTTTCCGAATGAGATATGGTCACTATGAGTTTCTAGTGTTGCCTTTGGATTGACCAATGCGCTAGCTGCTTTCATGAACCTCATGAATAGGATCTTCAATCCATTTTTTGACAAGTTTGTTATAGTATTTATAGATGATATTCTTATGTATTCTCAGAGTGAGGAGGAGCATGAATAACATCTTCGGATGGTATTATAGATTTGAGAGTGTATCAGTTGTTTGCTAAGCTTTAAAAGTGTGAGTTTTGGCTTGAGAATGTTTGTTTCCTTGGACATGTTGTGAGCAAGGATGGACTGAAGGTTAACCCTAGGAAAGTAGACTCCATTCTTAGTTGGCCTAGACCCACCAATGTTTCAGAAGTTAGGAGTTTCTTGGGTCTGGCAGGCTACTATAGAAGGTTTATTCAGGATTTCTCCAAGATTGTAGTTCATTTGACTAAGCTTACTCAGAAGCTAGTTTAATTCCAATGGACGGATGCATGTGAAGGGAGTTTCCACAAGTTAAATACTTGTCTCACCACGGCACCTGTGTTAGCTTTGCCATCAGGTGAAGGAGGTTATGCGGTGTATTATGATGCTTTGAGAGTAGGGCTTAGTTGTGTGCTTATGCAGCATGGTAGGGTAATAACTTATGCTTCTAGATAGATAAGGAAGCATGAGGTAAATTATCCAACTCATGATCTTAAGATGGCTACAGTTGTCTTTGCATTGAAGATATGAAGACATTATATGTATGGAGAGAAGTGTGAGATCTTTACAGATCGTCAAAGCTTAAAGTATATCTTCCTGCAGAAAGACCTAAATCTTAGGTAAATGAAATTGACAGAGTAACTTAAAGACTATGATTGTGAGATTTTATACCATCCAAGAAATGCGAATGTGGTAGCAGATGCTTTGAGCAGGAAGTCTTTAGGTAGCTTAGCCCATATTAAGGTGAGTAAGAGACCTTTGGTGAGTGAGGTGCAGAGTTTGCATGATGTGGGATCTGTTTTGACTTGTCAAATGCAGGAGTGCTTCTAGTATGTTTTCAAGTCAAGTCAGTGCTTATTGATCGGATCAGAGAGTCACAAGATAGAGATCCTCAGTTTGTGAAGCTGAAGAGAAATGTGGAAATAAAGAAAGCACCAGGTTTTGCTATGATAGATGGCATGTTGAGACTTGGCAGTAGAGTATGTGTTTCAACAATCGATGGTTTAAGAGATGTGATCCTTAAGGAAGTACATTATTCCAGTTATAGTGTTCATCCAGGTGTTACGAAGATGTACCACGACATAAAGAGTTCTTATTGGTGGAGTGGGATGAAGAAGGATGTGGCAGAGTTTGTGGCAAGATGTTTGACTTGTCAACAAGTTAAATTTAAGCATCAAAAGCCTTCGAGTCTACTTAAACAGTTGCCACTGCCAAAGTGGAAGTGGGAAAGGATAACTATGGACTTTGTTATAGGGTTGCCACGGACTTCAAGTAGGCATGACTCGATCTGGGTAATTGTGGATAGATTAACCAAGTCAGCTCACTTCTTTCTAGTCAAGTCAACCTACATAGCTTCTCAGTATGCATAGATGTATATTAATGAGATAGTATGACTCCATGGGATTTCAGTTTCTATTATCTCTGATAGAGAAGCTCAGTTCACATCGAGGTTTTGGCAGAAGCTACAAAAGTCTTTAGGCACTTAGCTTGATTTCACATGTTGAGAATGTTCATTCTAGACTTTAGAGGTAATTGGGATAAACATTTGCCTTTAATAGAGTTTGCCTATAATAATAGCTACCATTCTACCATCAAGATGGCTCCTTACGAGGCTTTGTATGGTAGAAAGTATAGGTCTCATTTGTGCTGGGATGAAGTGAGTGAGAAGCATGTTGAAGCGCCTGAATTGATTCAGTATACAGCAGAAAAGGTCCCTATCATCAGAGAAAGATTAAAGACTGCTTTCAGTAGGCAGAAGAGCTATACTGATCCTAAGAGAAAAGATCTTTGTTTCATGGTTGGAGACTCAGTGTTTTTGAAAGTCTCACCTATGAAAGGAGTTCTAAGATTTGGTATGAAAGCCAAGCTATGTCCAAGGTACATTGGGCCATTTGAGGTGTTGGATAAAGTTGGAAAAGTCTCTTACAGATTAGCCTTGCCACCTCACTTGAACTATGTGCATCAAGTCTTTCATGTTTCCATGCTTCGAAAATAGGTTGCAGATCCTTCCCATATGTTGTAAGCTCAAGAGGTAGAATTTTAGCAAGACTTGACTTATAAAGAGGTTCTAGTAGCCATCATTGATAGGATGATTAAGAAGCTAAGGAAAAAAGAGATAGCAATGGTTAAAGTCTTATGGATGAACCAAGTTATGGAAGAATGCACATGGGAGAGTGAGTTGAACATGCAAGCTAAGTATCCCCACCAATTTCAAGTTTAAGGTAAATTCTTTAAATTCGAGGACGAATTTTGTTAAGGAGGGAGAATGTAACACCTGGGATTTTTTTTTTTGCTTCTATGTATTCTGAAATTCTTGTAATGATGTATATAAGATTTGTTATTGAATGTTTGTTTTGGAAGTGAGATTTGTTTGTTTTGATTTGAATTTCAGAGTTTCTGTTTGTGCAGAATCTTTTGAATTTATGTTCAAGGCTTTAAAGAAAAAATTTGAGATATATTGTAGCCTTATGTGTCTAATTTAAGTGGAAGGAAGAATCGAGGCATTTAAATTTCTGTAGTTTAAGATAGAGTTGGTTTAGCATGTGCTACCGAAATGATTTTTTTTTCCAGCTTGTGTCGTGAACAATGTTTGTGAGCAGTGCAGTAGAAGTGTGCGTAAACAGTACCATGAACAGTGTCATGAACAGTACACGTGAACAGTAAAATCGAAATTTTTTTTAAATTCTGGTAGTAGCTTTCTCTTCAAACTTCAATTTTTCTTTATTTCTTCTTCTCTCTTCTTTTCCATTTCATATTTCTCTCAATCATAAGTCATTTTTCTTCATTTCTAAGGTTTTAATACTCTAATTAAGCCTTATTAATGCTAGGAAACACAAATTAAGGACTATAAGAACATCAATTCAAGCCAAATTCTTCAAAAATTCTTTGGAGGGGAAAATAAGGTAATTTTCTCAAATCTTATCTCTAGCTTGAGTTAAGTTCTTTGTTAGCTAGAATAGTTATTTTTAAGTTGTGGGTGATCTTTTGTGAGCATAAATGGCTAATATTTATGGTTAAATTTAGTAGTTATGAGGATTTATGATTTTGGATGAATAATGCTATGAATAGTAGATTTTCTCTATAACTATTATTCATCCTATATTAATGGTTAAAGTAATGCTAGAATTTGTTTATAGAGACTCTAAGGAGTTTAGAATTTATGGAGGATTATTTTATGTGATTATTTTGAGAAAACCCTAAATTTTGGAATTTTTGGGGATTTTTATTTAGGAGGAGAGAACTCAAGGAATTAAGGATTTTTTGGATTTGAGCAAGAGTTGAGCTTGACTAGAAAGCTTTTTGGTGCTAAGAGGTAAGCGTGGATTTCCTTTCATGTGTATGATTCTCCATATGAGAATTTTTGCTAAAGTATATTATATTCATATATATGTATATGTTGTTTATGAATTCAATTTATTGAAACCCTCATTAAATAGAATATTTAAATATTGATAATGACTTGGTTATTTTCCTTGGACCAAGTTCATTAATAAGTCTTTGTTATGCATAATATAATATGTTATTCATATGTTGTGATCTCTTGATCACTTTTAATTACTATTGAACCAATACATGATATGTATATCACGGAACATACATTATAGAATGCTTTTCACAATGAGAGTTAATTTATTGGTCCAATGTGCATAGAGGAAACTTGACTGATATGTATAGTATCAGTGTTTCACCTAGAGGGGATCACGAGCTCTAGGCATATGCCTGCACCAGCATATCTGCCACATGGATGTAGCAAGGCTATCCAAACATTATGATAAGATATCAGTTCTACGTTATGTTTATTTGATAATACCATTCTTAATAGGCATTTATGTTATTAAAAAGGATCATGATTTCATATTCATATATGTATTATGAAATGATTGGATAGTGCTACCCTTTGTAAGCACTTATGATATTAATGTATATATTAAGATTTCTTTCTAGTACCCTGATATATGTTCAAGATTTTCTATTTAAGTATTCTATATATGTTATTCATTCTGATTATTTATATCTTACTAAGTTGAAGGCTCACCACTCTTTTGTGGATTTCAGGTTCTAGCTTAGCTCGAGAGAGAGTTAATCCTGAAAACAGAGCTTCTTGAGTTCCTTCTTCCCAAGAAGACTCTTTTATGTAATTTTTTGGATAATAGTTGAATTAAATATATGTATTCATGTCTATGAGAAGTATACTCTTAGAAGCTCCGCAAATATGTGTGATGTTGCTTATTCTTTTGTTGCTATGGATGGCATTGTAGACTTTTCCTTGTTCCATATTGATGTTAGAATTATCTTTTGATCGATAAGGAGCAAGAGAAAATGTCATATCAGGTTGATGAGATTTATATAAGATATGGATGTTTTGCATGATGCTAGTATGAATTGTATGTTTGATCCATGTTAGCTAAGGGTTCTAAGGGTATATGGTGGCCTTATGCCTATCTTTGCCTTAGGACTGTTGCACCGGTGGTTTTGGGGTGTGACAAAAATTCTATGTGTGATTTTCAAGTTACCTCAGCTTGATCTTTATGGGAGTGAAGAACCCCTTCACGACTTTGAGAATGTTTTGGACCCAAAAGTGAATAGTGGCCTTCACGGCCGTAAAGCCTCTCTTCACGGGCGTGAAGACACGGGCCTATATATATGTGACCCACATTCTTTCATTTTCAGCTTCATTTATTTCGCCCCTTTCTCTCTTCATCTTCATAAATACATTTCACTCACCCATAAACTCATTAAATTCTCTCCTCAAATATTTATTAAATCTTCATTAATATAAGAATTAAGAATTAAACCTTCAAAAATGCCAAGATTTTGAGATTTCTCAAGGATTGTCCGTTTCTAGAGTTTAAGGTATTTACTCCAAACTCAATTCTAAGTTTAAGATAAGTTAGTACATGGCTAGAATAGATGATTATAAGTTATGTATAGATGTTTAAGAGCATTAAATAGTATTTATTATGGATGTGTGTGTGTGTGTATGTGTGTAATGATGGTCTTGCGACCATTATTTTTCTTTGATAAAATGTCCAAGCTATACGATCTATGAACCACATTTAAATAGAACGCTCTTCCTAATGAAAGTGAATTTATTACTATAGTGTGTCACATCCCCACTTCAGGAATGCGAAAATCCTAGGGTATGGGTAGGTCTAAAACCACCAGCCACTCGTGGAACCCACTTACAATGCAATTATAATTATTAATACTTAAAACCACTCAATGATAGTTTAATTCCACTTAGTACCCATTAATTTTATGAAAACTTTGCTAGAGTTTCCTTTGCATTTTTCATAATATTCCTAACCCAAAACTGAGTCTTTCAAAAATTACACAGTCTGCATAAAATTACACTTCCAATATTCACCACCCTTATAACATCAACTTCATAATTCATTAACATTTATGGTACTTCTATAATTAGCTCACAGGTTTCACATTTTCAATTACTTAATTCAATTATATTTTTCAATTCAGTGTCAATTAATCAAATTCACATAGATCGATTTCCATTTGATATGCCATATTAGTCTTTAATCACTTTTTAGCCTTTAATTATCACCCCAAAATGAATTATTATTAATTATCTCATGTCAATATACTAAGGTATCGACCTCATCAATTCACTAGAATTATACTGAAACTTTATATTTTAAACATTTTCTAACCCTTTACCATGGAGCAACTAGAGTATTTAATTATCTTTAAAATAATAAAAATTTTTGTTGACCCTGATGGTTCCAGATGGAAGAAAAGAAATGTCTTGGAACCACTTCTACACAATGTTGTCCCTTAGCCTTTTAAACCTCTTATTTAAATTCTTTAGCGTACTAGTTCCATTCCATTGCACATTTTGTCTCCCTTTCACTTTTCAATATTTCTTGGATACTAAATATTCAATTAAACTCAATTTAGATATTAATTAACAAGAATTTACATAAATTAAACTTATATTAAAGAAGATCCTTAAAATTTTCAAATCCTAAACTTGGTTCTTAAGAAAACCTACACTAACAGCCTGTGTTCTTTTAGTCATATCTCACTCTATACTTATTCAAATACTTTAATTCTTTTTTCTAATTAAACTATATATCTGAGATTCTAACATATCTAAAAATTACATTTTTTATAGTGGAATTTCTAATTCTGTTCTGCATCCAGAAATCTACCCTACAACTCCTATCCTAGCAATCTCTACTATTTTACTTTTAACTCCATGAGTAGGTCTCCAATTGCCAATATATTTTCACAGATTTTTAGTAAGACATAAGGAAATATTTTTTGTATTTTAAGTTTTTCCTGAATCTGATCTTAAGGTCCTCAAAATTATAAAATTCAGTAGAGTTTTTCAGTGGAAACTCTAACCCTAACCAATCTTATTTAGTGACTTATATCTCTAAATACACTATGAATTTGATAAAATTTTCTTAAAGACATATAATCTAGACATACATATCAATAACTTTTATGTTTATGTATATCAAATTCTAGCTTTAATATCATGAAATCTCTACCTTAAATTTCTATCTAGTCTCAGGAATTTTTAGAATTCAACACTTCCTTTAGCTCACTTCTTTCACCAACTTAATTCCAACTTAATCACTTTCCTTATTTTAGTTAAAAATTTAGATTATCATTCTATTTCTAATCCTTATACTATCATTCATATCATCCTATATTCAATTTATTCATACTAATTTCTCAACTAGGCTATCCATACAAATTAAAGAAATGAATCAAATTTTAAGATGGAGAGGTTTCCTTACTTTGTAATCTTGGCTCTCCTTTAAACTCCTACTTACCTTTCCTTCTTTTCTTTAACCTTGAGATTCTCCTCATCACTTCTAATATCCTTAATTTACTCATACAAAGACTTAGGAACTTTTAGTTTGGAAGATGAAATATTGGGAAGATGAGAATTTGAAAGAGAAAAAGTTTCCATATATATCCACAATTAAACTGATACTTAAAAAATCTTTGACTAAATTAATATGGTGGCCAACCACTTCAATGAGGAGGACTTCTTGAATTATCCATAATTTTAGGTGGTAAAAACAATAAAAATTAGTGGGTCCCATAATTTTTTGAAATTAGACTTTGATCTAAAAATTTTCATATTTATGATTTTCACCACAAATATTTTTAATTCTTTTCATTTAAGTCTTAAGGGACTTCACATTATCCTTAGTACCTATTCAACTTAATTAATTAACCTCTATAGCTAAAGAATTTTTATACCGACATTATTTTGATAAAACTCCAAAAATTGAAAATTTTTAATTTTTCCTAAATCCATTTTTCAATCCCCAAATTCACTATCATACACTTTAATTCTATGAAATTTCTATTAATTCATTTCACTTTAATTAATTATCCTCAATTGTTCTCCGATCCTTAATCCGATAAATTCCAAAATTGGAAACAATTAAATTTTTCTTAAATGCACTTTCGATTTTCTTAATTTTTTAATGCATTTCCTTTAATCTTATTGAATTTCTATTTATGCTATCCAACTTGAGATTTCAAATATTTTGAGGTATTACACTCTACCCCCTTAAAAAAAATTCGTCCTTGAATTTTCTATTAACTTGCTTACCAATACATAAACTTCACATTGTCTTCAAATAATTTTTCATTCAAGTCTTTGTATTACTTATTATATCCTTATACTAACACTCTATGTTAATATTTTCATATCATATATTATCATTCTTCAACCTGCATTTTAATTCTTAAGTTCCTACAATACTATACTTCAATAATTTTAATTTTTCATTAACAACTTTACACTAATTCTTTTTCTCTTTAATTCATCACTTCATTATTAAAACATAGTTTAAAATCAAATTCTATCCCACTTTGTAACTTTAACCTTGAATTGTTCCTTAACTATCAATTATAATTGTATTTCTTAAATTCTTAATATGCTATACCTCAAAACGCATTTATCACTTATTATCATCCTTACATTGCTTCTCAATTTCCATTCATTTCCGTATCATTCATTATCATTACATATTCAATAACAATTCAGAATCAACTTCTTGTTTTACTTATTCACTATACTCTTTTAGTCTACTTCTAATTACCAAACCTTCAATAATTTCAAATTGCTATTTCTTATTTGTAATTATTACTTATAATCCTATCTTTATACTTTCAATATACTTAACTGCAAAATCTTATTTCACTTAATCATTATAAATTTTATTTTGTTATTAACTATTATTAATCTCATTATATTCTATGCCTCAATATTTCTAATTTTGATTACTTATTATACATTTCATGATCAACTATCACTTTAATCATTCACTAAATTATACCACAATATATTCCAATTCACTATTACTTATCTTAATATCTCCAATTTATGATCAGCTATCACTTTAATCATTCACTAAATTATACCACAATATATTCCAATTCACTATTACTTATCTTAATATCTCCAATTTTTCTTATCTATCATCAACTCTTATCTCTACATCCTACTGTCCAAACAACTATAATAATGGCATCCCTTTAATACTATCACTCCTTATACTTCTTAAAACTAACTTGTACTTTTTTTTTTTTAATTTGCTAAAATATCCATTCATTATCTATTTAAATGATTTCTATGAAATCTATTATCAACTTAGTTTTAGTTACCTTAAAATATATACAGATCAATTCAACTATCCTATAAAACATTTTTATAATTCAATAGAATCCTTAAGTTAAATATTTCATTATTGTTTCTTCACATTTTTTTATTAATTTTCAATCATTATAAATTTTCACTTTTTCTTACAAATTTTCAATCTTTCTTCCCTAGAATTTATTATTCTATTCATTTGTAATAACATTATCTGCTAATACAATCATTCTCATATAGTTATGTAACTCCATATAATCTTTTTTTTTTTTTTATTTCTAAACTTTGCTCTCGTAATTCATATAATACTAATTATCTACTAACCCACTTAATTACTCATCATTGCACCTATTGCAAATATCAACTTCCAAAATGTTATACTAATTCTTTCTTCTATTAATGTCTATACCGCTAATTTTCACCATGTCATTACTACATAATTAAAATTTATAATCTTATTTTTCCAAATCATTATACTTCTCTAATTCACTTCGATTGATCAATTATAGCTAAGTCCTTATACTTTACTATTACTTATCACTTATTACTCATTTATCTCCCATAATCACATACTTAATCTTTCACTAACTTTATCAATATAAGATCCAATTATTTATTTTTATGTCTCACCTCCTTAAATTTATTCTTATCCACTGCCAATCCTTATTAAGTACTGTAATATCAATACTCATCAATATAACTTATCCTACTATTTCTTTCTACACTGTATAATATATGCTAACTAAAGGATTTAATCGGAGTAGTATAATTGACAACACAAACATAAATATTAACAGATGACTTAAAATGATAAGACAAAATCTTATACTCCATGGTATACTTATTACCTTAGGGCACCTAAGACATATCTATACTATCACTTAAACCTAGGTTCTGATACCATTATGTCTCATCCCCCACTTCAGGGATGCGATGGTCCTAGGGCACGGGTAAGTTTAAAATCACCAACCACTCGCAGAACCCACTTGCAATGCAATTACAATTTTTAATACTTAAAACCACTCAATGATAATTTAATTTCACTTAGTACCCATTGATTTTACGGAAACTTCGTCAGAGTTTCCTTTGCATTTTTCATATTATTCCCAATCCAAAATTAGGTCTTTCAAAAATTACACAGTTTGCATAAAAATTACACTTCCAATATTCACCACCCTTATGATCTCAACTTCATAATTCATTAACATTCATGGTACTTCTATAATCAGCTCACAGGTTTCATATTTTCAATCACTTAATTCAATTACATTTTTCAATTCAGTGTCAATTAATCAAATTCACATATACAATTTCCATTTGATATGCCATATTAGTCTTTAATTACCTTTTAGCCTTTAATTATCACCCAAAATGAATTATTATCATTCATCTCATGTCAAGAAACTATGATATTGGCCTCATAAATTCACTAGAGTTATACTAACACTTTACATTTTATACATTTTCTAGAGTATTTAATTATCTTCAAAATAATAAGAAATTTTGTTGACCTTGATGGTTTTAGATGGAAGAAAAGAAATGCCTTGGAACCACTTCTACACAATTCTGCCCCTTAGCCTTTTAAACATCTCATTTAAATTCTTTATCGTATTAGTTCCATTCCATTGCACATTTTGTCTCCCTTACACTTTTTAATATTACTTGGATGCTAAATATTTAATTAAACTCAATTTAGATACTAATTAACATGAAATTACATCAATTAAACTTAGATTAAAGAAAATCCTTTAAATTCCCAAATCCTAAGCTTGGTTCATAAGAAAACCTACACTGTCAGTCTGTGTTCTTTTGGACATATCTTACTTTACACTTATTCAAATGCTTTTATTCTTTTTCTTAATTAAACTAGACATATGATATTATAACATATCTAAAAATTACATTTTTTTTAAGTTCTACATAATTTATAGTGCAATTTTTAATTTTGTCCTGCATCCAGCAATCTACCCTGCAACTCCTATCCGACCAACCTCTACTATTTTATTTGTAACTCATCGTGTAGGTCTCCAATTGCTAATATTTTTTCACAGGTTTTTAGTTAATATTTAAGGAACATTTTTATATTTTAAGTTTTCCATGAATTTGAACTTAAAGTCTTCAAAATTATAAAACTCAGTAGAGTTTTTCAGTGGAAATCCTAATCCGAGCCAGTCTTATTCAGTGACTTATATCTCTAAAGACACCATGAATTGGATAAAACTTCCTTAAAGATATATAATCCAGACATACATATCTACAACTTTTTTGTTTTATGCATGTTCAAATTCTAGTTTTAATGTCATGAAATCTCTACCTTAAATTTATGTCCAGTCTTAGAAAATTTAGAATTCAATACTTCCTTTAGCTCACTTCTTTCACCAACTTAATTCCAATCTAATCACTTTCCTTATTTTAGTTAAAATTTTAGATTATAATTCTATTTCTAATCCTTATTCTATCATCATATCATCCTATATTCAATTTATTCCTACTAATTTCTCAACTAGGCTATCCATACCAACTAAAGAGATGAATCAAACTTTAAGATGGAGAAGTTTCCTTACCTTGTAATATTGACTGTCCTTTAAATTCATACTTGCCTTTCCTTCTTTTCCTTAGCCTTAAGATTCTTCTCATCACTTCTAATATCCTTAATTTACACATACAAAGACTTAGGAACTTTTAGTTTGGAAGAAGAAATCTTGAGAAGATGAGAATTTGAAAGAGAAGAAGTTTCCATATATATCCATAATTAAAATAATGCATAAAAAATATTTGACTAAATTAATATGGTGGCTGGACACTTTAATGAGGAAGGCTTCTTGAATTATCTAGAATTTAGGTAGTAAAAACAATAAAAGTTAGTGGGTCCCATAATTTTTTGAAAATAGACTTTGACCCAAAAATTTTCATATTTATGATTTCCACCAAAAATCTTTTTAATTCTTTTCATTTAAGTCCTAAGGGATCTCACATTATCCTTAGTACCTCAATTCAACTTAATTAATTAACCTCTATAGCTAAAGAATTTTTATATCAAAGTTATTTTGATAAAACTCCAAAAATTTATAATTTTTCCTAAATCCATTTTTCTATCTCCAAATTGACTATCATACACTTTAATTCTATAAAATTTTCATTAATTCATTTCACTTTGATTAATTATCCTAAATTAGTCTCCAATCCTTATTCCGATGAAACTCCAAAATCGAAAATAATTAAATTTTCCTTAAATGCACTTTTTATTTTCTCAATGCATTTCCTTTAATCTTATTGAATTTCTATTTATACTATGCAACTTGAGACCTCAAATATTTCAGGGTGTTACACAATGTGCATATCGAGAACCTTGCTGATAGGGTTGTTTATCAGTGTTCCTTTTAGTTGGGGAGCAAAACACTAGGTATGTGCCCTGTGTAAGCACATGGAGACGTTGAAGTGACAAGATGCACCGATACACTTATGTTCTCTCTCTTTATGTTATATTCTTTTATGAGTTCTATTTAATGTTATAATTGATAGTGTCATTCATTATGGGCACTCACAAGTTAAAGAAACCATGATATTTATGATATGAATTTCTTATGCCATGATTCTCAAGATCTCTTTCTTTATGATATTCCCAAATGTATAATGAAATAAATGCTCAAGTTCATACGTATTCTCTATGACTTTATTGATACCTATAAGCATTAATATTGTTTATATTTTATTGACTTAAAGGCTCACCCCTTTTCTATGAATTTCAGGTGATAGTGTAGTTAAAGAGAGAGTTAATCCAGAAGACAAAGCTTCTTGATTTCCCTTTTCCTAAGAAGACTCTATGTAATTCTTTTGATGAATTATTATTTTGTAATCGTGTATTTACATTTGTGTGAAAAGTATACTCTAGAGATCCATAGATGTATTTTTGGGAAATATTAATTTGTTGCTTTGGTGGCATTCTTTGTAGAGTTTCCCTTGTTCGACAATGATGTTGGGAATATCTTTTGATCAGTGGGGAATAAGAAGAAACCATATTATAATATGATGATGATGATGATGCATGATTCATGTGATTATCTAAGCATGTATGATATGGTTATATATTATGTATAAGATCCAGGTCTAGTTGTGTTCTATAGGTATATGGTGGCCCTATGCCTGCCCTTGCCCTAGAACTGTCACATCACTGGAGTTGGGGTGTGACAAAGGTGGTATCAGAGTTATACGTTTATAACCCTTAAGATATAAAGGTAGATAGGTGTGCATGTTCCCTAGTCTAAGTGTTGATTAAGATAACTACGGAGCATAGGATTCATGTCTTGTCTATGTTGTATATTCATTTGGTATAGATCTGAGTTAAGTGTGTGTTGTGAGTATGATCTTGTTTGTTCTTCTTATCAGTATTGAGATGCCACTATGACGTGGTAGAGGACGAGGTTGAGGTCATCTTAGACTAAAGTTTTCCTCAGAATAAGGTTCCGTGGGTGAGATTGGAGGTGATGAAGTTTCTCTTATACCATGTGGATGCAACTAATATGGCTCAACAACTAGAACAGTTACAGAGGAACTATGAGACAATAGTTGAGTTCATTACCCAACAAAAACAATAGTAGGTACCTCCAGTACATGCTCTAGAGATTCCTGTTTCTCTTGTAGCCCTACCACTAGTTGTATCTCAAGTAGAGGAGGTATCTTGCTTAAGTCCTCAGAGTATAGGGGTGAGGTGGATTCTATAGATTTCTTAGAGGAGATGCAAATTTTGAGGATCTCCGATAGAAGAGCCATAGAGTCTGTCGGTTAGTTGGAGTGCCTAACACCTTCCCTAATCTGTACCCAGTTTTCTTACCTGGATCTCTGGACAAGGCGGTTTGATACTTAGCAAGGGATAAAATCATCACTCTTTTCCTAGAGGAAGGAAATGCACTGAATTTGTGGCCTCGGTTACACCTTAAACTGAGTGGCGACACCTTTCTTTGGTTTGGTTATTCCTTATTAGGTTAGAATTTGGATCATCGCTACAAAAGACACTATAATAATCATTTTTCAAATTAACAATTTGAATTGAGAGTTGTTCTTTTTCATTATCAAAGCTTGATTTTTCTTTTGGTAAAACCTCATTAACTTCAAGTTTCAGTTTAGACTAATTTTTCTTTAAAAATTTATTTTCTCCTGATATGCATAAATTTTTTTCCATAATTTCATTAAAAACATTTTCTAATTCATGAAGAGTATAAGGTTTGGAATTTACCTCAAAAAGCTCCTTATTGATTGTTTCCACATCTTCTAATAACATGAGACAAAAGTTGAACTTCTCTTTGTCACGTCCCCCATTTCAGGAGATATGACGGTCTTAGGGTATGGGGAAGGCATAAAGCCACCTAAACCCGTATAACTCCATTCTGCATTTCTACAAAAAAATTGTCATAACTACTCTACTTTTACAATCTAATACCCAGGACCCAAATTCCCTCTCTTCATAACCAACATTAAAACAACCTGCACAAATCAACACTTCTATTCCCATTCTCATCTCATACTATAATGTACATATCACATTTGTTATCATTTTTCCCAATCCAATACTTTACACTACATATATAGTGTAATAATTACATCTCATTAACATAGCTTCATTTTTACAATATCATTACTAAATTCATTATTACATACCATGGAGCTACTATATAAAGATCCATAAATACAATTAAGGAGTCATTACATAGATAAGGCAAATTCCACTCCTGAAGGAAGAGAGAGGAAATGGAATCGTCGCTATCTATCAAACCCTAAAAAGGATAAACCACAAAGGAGTGAGACGAATCTCAGTGAATAACATATATATTCCCTCACTTGTGAGGCTAGGTGCTCACAAAGAAGGTCATTCAATAACAAATTACAATATTCCAAGATAATAATATCAATGCAAAAAAATAAGGTTTCCAATAGAATTCAATATCAAGTTTCAAGTACAATATGATTCAATAGGAACAATCATATAATCAATAACATTGGTCACTTGCAAGAAAAGACTGTGAACCAAATGTTTTATATCCATGACAGTTAGCAAAATCCAATGAACAGTGGACAGAGGCTGCAGTTAAGTAGCATGTTAATAGTCATACAGTTGATCAAACTGTATGTCTAGGACCTTAACCTCCTCCTAGATAGGATCCCCAATACAACACACTATGCATAATGCCCGATGAACAAACATCTACCCTATCGGGAGAGTAGTACTGTCAATGGTCCCATATATAGGGTAAGTAAAAATATTGTCCAATAATAAACATCAATCAATACATTTATATATATCAAGGATTCAATTAACAATGGCTATATAATAAAAAAAAAACTTTAATAATAATACAATTTCTTAGGGAAGATTCAAGAAAACAATATACAAAGACAACAAATAAAGAAACATATATGTTACTCACCCTAAAATTCCAATGTGTCCAACCACCTAGCACAAACTAAAAAGATGATCTTCCACTTCCTTGTATTTTCCTTCATCTCTCTTTTGTGCAGCTATAACAAACATAAATCTCAATTTAGAAACCTAATTACATTAAAATACAACAAGCAAACCTAAATTCTAAATAACATTCAGAAATCCTGAAATTTCTACCCGAGCATACCCTGATGTTTCACTTATAACACATTATGTGCAGGTCCAAATGCTACTCTTTTTTCACTTAATTTTAGCTAAGACATAATGACACTTTTCTCTTGTTTTGACTTTCCCCTGAATTGGACTTTAAAGTTCTCATATTTACCAATTTCAGAAGGGTTACATTTCTGAAATCCCTAACCTGAGCCAGTCTATCTGAGGGGTCCATAGTTAACAAGACAGTGAGAATTTGAAAAAACTTCCAAAAGAAAAAATATTCCTTACATGTATATATACAATTTTTATGTTTGAATATTATCAAATTCCTACATTAAGGGCCTCAAAACTTAGATCCAACTTTCTGTTGAGTCTCAGAAATTTCACAGAAATGAAACTCTATTCGAGTCAGTCATTTTTGGAGACTCATATCTCTCAACACAGAAGGATTCAGTCAAAACGTTCTGAAGAATATATATTCTACACATACACAGTTACAAATTTTGTATTTGTTGACTTTTTAGGCTAATCCTTGATTAATTAGTAATTAATCCATTAATTAATTCTTAAGTATTTTTAATTTACTTTGCTATAATTTTAATACTCTAGCATTTTTCAACTATATTTTTATTACCCATTCTATTAGATTTAATTCTCATTTAAATTCTATAATTCACTCTAATGTCTATTTTCCATTGTTCTTGATAAATTTTCGGTTATTTCTCCCTGGAGAATTAAAAAAAAATTCCTACCCGATTTGGGTTTTCCATTATAATCATTTGGGTTATTACATTCTACCCCTCTACAATTAAATTTATCCTCGAATTTAAAAACAGTCTTACCTCATGAAGAAAACATATGAGGGTACTTCTGTTGTATAATTCACTTTCCCGAGTGGACTCTTCAGTACTTTGATTTTTCCATAGCACTTTCACCATCGGAATCTCTTTTTTCCTTAACTTC
>CANXYC010387482.1:0-10467 GCA_948193065.1 Aleurites moluccanus
ATATGTAATGATATAGAAGTATGCAATTGATTTCCCTTGATTATATGTATGAACATGGAAATTTATGATGTTATATTCTTGGCATTTATGAGTATAGTGATCTGTGAGTTCTACGGGTTTATGGTGGCCTTAAGCTTACCCATGCCCTAGGACCGTCGCACCACTGGGAGTTGGGGTGTGACAGAATAGCCATCCATCTTCCTCCTTTTATAGGCCAATTCCATCAAAAGTCTTGGATGATGGAGTATAATGTAGAATTCTCTAGAAAATAGGCTATTTGTCACTTTTATATAAATGGAAGGACTAATCTAGAATTCTCCATAATGTTCTATGTGGGCTAGCCATCCTTGATTCCCATTAAATAATTTTACTTGTGGTCCCATAATTTTTGATATTTGCAATTTGGCCCATAATTTTCCTTATTTGCACTTTTATCTCAAAACTTTCTGTAATTTATTCTGTTCATTCTGTTAAAAATCAATATTCACTGTGGGGAATGAAATAGCTTATTTTGGGCTTTTTTATCATTTAAAAATATTCTGGGTTCAATTCTGTAACCTAGACAGTCCATTTTTGAAAATATCCTTGGAGTTGCTCTTATTTACAGTTTTACCATTCTATATCCTTTTATTTCACCAATAAATAACACTATTTTAGTTCTCTTGTTATCCATGTGTTTGTATTAAATAACTCTAGATTTGATATATAATTAATTATTCAGGCTGTATAATTATCTCTAGTATATTCGGACCAGTACTTAAAATAATACCTATTCATTTACCTTCATAATCTCATATAAATCCTCAAATTATTTTTCCTTAATACTTTTAGGATCTTGATCCTAGATATCCACAATAAATTTTAAATAAAGAACTCCTTAAAAATATTTTAAAAATTTAATTTATGGTATTACTGTCTTTTATTGTCCTTAAAATTATTCTTGAATTTCCTATGTATTTCTCAGCAGCTATTTTTAGCTTATTTATTTTTAAATTAACATCATTCCTATTGCTATGATTTCCTACTTCCATAATATATATTGTACTACAGTCTGTGGTGTTACATATACTCACATCGTGATTATTTATTATTTTTTAGGAACAAGGTTGTAGTGATTGTTTCCTAAGTCACATTCTTCCTCGAACTTGGGAATTCAAGGATTGCAGTGTAGTTACCTCTTTTGAGGAGTCTGCAAGAACAAGATTGTAGTGGATGTTTCCCAAGTCACATTCTTCCTCGAACATGAGATTTCAAGGACTCCAGTGTAGTTATCTTTTTTGAGGAGTCATGTAAATTCTAGAAAGCTCTATGGATATAACTCGGGGTATAGAGTTGTATTTAACTTTTATTAGAGTATCATTTTATAAATATGAATAACTATATACATATATATGTGTGAATAATATATTAAAAAATATTATATGTGAAATGGTTAAGGAAATTAAGTTTTTCCGAATATTATGATCTAATAAAATGTGAAGTTATATGTGATAAATAGTAATGTTAATGATAACGATAATGAGATAATCAAATTTGAAAAAGCTACTGAAATATAATATAAGAAAAAAGTATAAAAGTGTCATGTATGCTTATATGAATTGAGAAGTTGAGGTTATAAGAATGGTGTAATATTGAGAATGTATTTTCTATACAGGTTGAAAACTTTGGAAAATTATTGAAATGTTGAGTTGGGTACTATTTCTATTAGGAATTACCTTGAAATAACAGGAAGATTTTGTCAAAATTAATATTTAATAATTAATGATTTATTTGTTAAGTGAATGGATAAGAGTTCTACGAGTGTTAGTAACCCGACTATTCTCGTATTTTATAACCGTCATAATAGTTGGATACTATTCATATTGAAAATTACCTTGAAATTACAGAAAGATTTTGTCAAAATTAATATTTAATAATTAATGATTTATTTGTTAAGTGAATGGATAAGGATTTTACGAGTATTGATAACCCAATTATTCTCGCAATCTATAATCGTTATGTTTCAAAAGACTCGCAATCTATAATCGTTATGTTTCAAAAGTGAGACGGACAACCACCTTCCTTCATACCTACTCCTATGATTATTTATTTTATTTAAAAATAACAATAAATAACTTTCTTTCCTATTTTACTTTATGAATATCCAAACAAAAGGAGGAAAACAACTTTACATTTTACTTCCTCATTTTACTCACTTTATTTTTACTAAGGATTTTTACAGTGTAAACAAAATTAATGTTGTAGTTAAATATTTATTAATCGAGATCTGTATGTAAATAAAAATTATACACATAATAATAAAATTTATCCT
The DNA here is from genome assembly GCA_948193065.1 of Aleurites moluccanus. Classification (NCBI taxonomy): domain Eukaryota; kingdom Viridiplantae; phylum Streptophyta; class Magnoliopsida; order Malpighiales; family Euphorbiaceae; genus Aleurites; species Aleurites moluccanus. Next base: position 2,312 of record CANXYC010387482.1, read on the forward strand.
TTAAAAATTTCTAATATTTTCAGTCTGTTTTAATTAAGTTATTAATCAATTCTTATTTTTTTTTTAATTTACATCAAGTATCAACTAAAAATAATATAATTAATAGCAATATATATTACAAAAGGAACAAATATTAAAAAAACAATTCTCTTATAAAATTTTCAAACAATATATTATAATATATAATATAATTATATATTTTTAGATAATTACAAAGCATATTTAAGATTTAGTACATGAATGGTTAAGTTGTACTCTACTTATTTAATTTATTTTTTATATATGATTTATATAATTTTTTTAAAAATTTAAATGATGTATTTATTAATATATGTTAAAAGATCACTTATTATGGAGACAAATAAAATCTTTTGAGTATAAATTTTCTAGTGTGTTTGATATATATAAAACATACGTGTTGGATTTTTTTTCTTATCTTTTTTTTTTTTTTTAATATATTCATCTTTCACTAAAGTTTTGCATGAAATTTAGATTGATGATAATTACATAGATGAAAATAAAAATTTTGTAGATATTTATTTACATTATTTAAATATATGAAAGTGATGAATATCTAGATAAATTTAAACAAACATATAGTTTGGGTGTTTGCATATTCAAAGCGTTTCACTATGGTGTATTGTATTTTTAATTCTGAGAAAATAAAAGTATCTAACATCTAATTGAAAATATGCTTTGACTCTTTCAAATTGAATTTTTTTTTTTAAATTGTTAGAAATAATTTATGAAAATTTCAACTAACAAATTTTATTTTTGATAAAATTTCAATTTATCAATTTAACTCTTAAACATATTCAGTATATATAGCAAAACTGAAATTATGATTTTTTTTTTAAATAAAAATAAATTCTAAATATCGTCATGATTCAAATTCTCTAAGAATATAAGATAAACACTTAACTAATAAATTATTAGATTGACAAAAGGCATTCTTTATGGTATGGATTAATTGTTCTTTTTATATAAACTTATAGATTTAAGATTTTATACCATTTTTATTTCCTATTATTGTAATATAAAAAAATAACTAATATGTGGAAAAAATTAAAATTAAAATCTTTATCACATAAAAAAATTATTAAGTAAGATAATAATATATTTTTATCAAATATATTTATATATAATTAAAGATAAAATATATTTATATAAATTTATATTTATATAAATAAAAAATATACTTTTATTTTATATAATAATTTTTCATCTAAGGTATTGGCAGCATTAATTATTCCACTCGTAAAGCCTCACGGCCCTCACCAGTTAAGTAATTAAAATTGCATTTAATTCCTTTAGATTTTGCTTTAGACTATAGAGGCTTTACCATTATGACGATAGCTACCTTTTTATCACATCCAATTTCTTCCATAGCTAATTCACTGCCATTCCTTACTGCCTCATTTAATTTTCTGAATTTTACATCTTATCTGATCTCTTAACATAGACGGCGACAAATCAACTCAAAATGCAAGTGATCAATACAAAATATGAGTCTACATTGCAATTTTTTTATATATATATACTTCGTATTATTATAATATATATTATGATTTAAAATTAATAAAAATTAAATAAATTAAAAAATTTTCAATAATATTATTATTATATTAATCAACTTATCTGATAATTTTATTTTTATAACTTTAAACTTTACTTTATATTTCATATATATGTCTTTAATAGCAACTCTAAAGTAAATATATAACAGTATTCTTATATATTTTTGTTAATATATGTGTTTTTTATTGACTATGATTTGTCTAGGTCTATTGATTTTTATGTTTAAATATTATTAAATTTAATATTTATTATCACGATATAAATTATTTAAATTTATTTTTTTTTATTTATTTATAGATTTCATATCATTTATCATAAAAGTTAAGATTTTTTTTTTCAGATGGCTTAAAATTAAAAATATTACATCTTCATATAAACCTAAAAATATTCAGAAAATTATTCTCATTATCATTTAATTCCCCATAAAATAATTTTCTTGAATACTTTATTATTAATAATTAATAAACAAGATAATTTAACATAAACAAGATGAATAAATAAATTATGACATGAACAAATAAGAAGAAATAAATTTAAAAAAAAAGGCAAAGTAAAGTTTAAAGGATAAAAATAAAATTATCCTGAACGTTGGGGATAGTTTCACTCATAGTCCCTCAACTTGAGTTTAATGCACTTTATAGTCCTTTAATTTTAATTTGTAACGATAAAATCTCTCAACTTTAATTTTCAAAATATAAAAGTCATTTTCAGAACATAAACTAACATTTAATTATATTTTGGTCCCTGGTTTTTAAAATCTTATTCATTTTCCTTTAACTTTAATTTATAACGATAAAATCTCTCAACTTTAATTTTCAAAATATAAAAGTCCATTTCAGAAAATAAACTAACATTTAATTATATTTTGGTCTCTAAATTTTAAAATCTTATTCATTTAGGTCCAAAATTTATTTTATTTGTTAGTTTATGGATGAAATTTTTAGAGAAAATTTTTTAGTCACCGAAAGAGTGTATAACAGAAAAAAATACTTTTTGATTACAGAAAGAAGAAAACACCCATTGATATAGTGGAAATATTTTTGAGTTTGTGGAAGAATTAAGCATAGAGACGAATTAATAAGAATTAATTATATTTATAAAAATGCTCCATTAGAAAATAATATTGCCCATGAATATTGTGGTGTATCAGATATAATTAAATTTCTAGAAGAACAGTTATTTGGTCAATTAGCTATTATAGATCAAGATACTCCTTTAGTGACTTCTAGAACTTCTAATTGGAGTGATAATCTTAAAAGAGATTATTTAATTTGAAAAAGATTGCACTTCAGAAAGATTGACTTTTTTCTTGCTCTTTGGAAAAATTTTCCAGGTCTAGACAGTTGGGTAGCATTTTTAGAAAGACGAGAGAGAATTGAAAATGCACCCAATGCTAGTAATTCTAGATAAAAATGGAAAAAGAAGATAGCGAAGAAAGTGTTAGCTCTAATCCTTTAGGATTGACTTCATTTCAGAATATTCCTAATGAAGTAAGCCTTCTCCTTGAGTAGCTGCATGCAAAAGGAAATATAGGCAATTTACCAGAACAAAGAAATGCTTTAGCAAAAGAAGTATGAAAATTGATGAATGATAGGCTCGATGCAATTGAGCGAGAAAGAGCTTTGAAAGAACCTATCGGATCCTCAAAGTCTCTTTCTGAAAAAGAAATTTTGCAATTAAGGAAAGAGAAAATAGTTCATTTTATTGCTGACCCTGATATTAGAGCTGTTAATCAAGATAGTAGCAAAGTAGCTGAAGACCTTAGAAAATCTATAGGTTTGGTAGAAGAAACTCCTTTGCATTTAGATGATAGAATATTTAATGAGCTTCTTGCTACAAAGAGGGCATAATATAAACCTAATTATTCCCATCGAACAAAACCAGAATTTCAGCCTAGGGATAATCCATTAAGGTCAGTTATCACCCCAGCAGCTTTTCTAAATCTAGACTATGAAAAGTATGCGTTTGAGAGAATAGATGAGTGGATTACCATGATCAGGTTTACAACTAGAGCAGGTAGCTACTCAACTGAGGCCACCTACGAACTTTGCAAAGCCACCATGGTTGGCAATGCTAAAAAATTTTAGGATCAGTTAGTAGTTCAAACCTCTATTAAAGATGAAATTAGAAAATCAGTTCTCGTGGATGAGGTTCTAGCCATCATAATAGATGCCTTGAAAAGAGAATTTTGTGATTTCTCAATTTCAACTAAGTCATTAGAAAGAGAATAATCTTTAATGGCATTGATGAAACTACAAATATGTGACATGTGTTATTTTGACAATTATGCATGTGAATTCCAAAAGTATTATTACAATCTTGATCTAAATGCTCAAAATTATATGTCAACATTGTTTTTTGCTAAGCTCCTAGAATCATGGCCAGAGGTAGCAAAAAATGCCTATCAACTCCTCTTAAATGAAGAAAAAGTGGTGGATGGATTAGGAGGTAAGATACAGGCAGTTAGGTATGCCTTGAGAAAGGCATGTACTGAACTTCAAGTAAGACAATATGTAAAACGTCTTTCTTATCTGAGTAAGAGTTGTTGCTCTCAGATTGAATATGTTCTGGGTAGGTACGGGTGTACTACAACAAATAAGAAAGGAAAAGAAAATGATCCGAAGCAGGATGTTCTTCTTGTGATATCAAAAAGAAAAGGTTTAAAGGATATAGAAAAAGAAGGATATCAAAAAATGATAGAAGCAACAAAAAGAGGTTTAATAAACCTTGTAGGGTTTATTAGAAGAAGAATCAACCTTAGGGATAAAGACAGAATAGAAGCCTTTAAGAAAAAATATGGTAGAGCCCCTAAGTGCTCACAAGGGAAACCTCTTAGTAGTTGTTCTTGTTGTTGGATTTGTGAATCTAAAGATCACAAAGCAGATGCTTGTCTAAAAAAGAACAAGCGAAAAGAAAATCTTAGAAGAATTTTCTTCGAAGATGAGAATCTTGTCTATGAACCAATAGAGCAAGATGAATAATCTGACATAGATTCTATTTATGAAGTAGTTTCTGAATATGAAACTAATATAGATGAATCTGATCTTTGGACAGCCCAGCTATTCATGATGAATATGGAAGAAGGGCCCATAGATGAAGAAATGATCCCCTTAGATACTTCTCTGGTGCAGGAAGAATCTTTCCAGTACGATGATCTGTCCAAAAGTTGCCTAGAATGAAAACTCTCAAAGGTAGACATTAATACTATTTACAAGAAATCTAAATTCAGTTTTAGGTTCATAGTAGATGTCTCCCAATCTGAATCTACGACTCAAGATTCTAGTACAGAAATAGAAACGTTGGACGTACCTTTGATCAATTTACCAACAATAAGGGAATTGGTAACTAAATCAAAGGGAACATATCAATATATTCATATTGGTCTTGTTCATATAGGACTAATACCATTGTTCAATTTGCCAGCCGATTGTCCTGTGATAGCAGCTGTATTAGACAAAAGATGGAATTTGTTCCAAGACCAACTAATATCATGGGTCCAGACTAACCTTGCACATGGTCCAGTTTGGTTCCAGACTTATTCTAACTATATGATGTCAGTAAAAGATAAGTGTTTGGGTAATTCTTTATCACTAAGGATTAAATTCATAAATATGAATAAAATGAATTCCCAGGCTAAATATTTAGCATATTACACTAGGATAATTTTTAGACTGATTAATACAACTAACCTTGGAGTGAGGAATATCTCTAAAATCACAGAGTTATTTGATAAAGGTTCAGATAACTATAGGCAGTTCCCTAGAAAATAAATTAATCCTCTAGAGTTATCCTGTCCTAGGAGTTGGGTACTCCAAGAACCAGCAGAGACATCATGATCAATAGGTTCCTCTTAAATCACACAAAGAGGTAGAAATATCATCTTAAACCTAGAAGAACTTATGAGAAATCCTAGGATTTCTGATCCTCCTAGAAGATCATATCATGTTCCTCGATTACCTAGAAGTAATTCCACTTCATCAGTAATTAGAGAGGAAGTTCCTAAGACACCAGTCCAGGAAGAAGATATATAATCATCTTCCGATGATAGAACCATTATAGGATACAAGACTATAAGCTTACCTGTATATGAAGATGAAGAAATTAGGGAAAATGTAAGGATGGTTAAGCATCTAACACTAGTTCCTGAGGTTGTAAAAGAAATACAAAAAATTTCTCAACAACGGTCAATTCCTTTCAAGGGTGTTTGGACAATGGTATGTCCTAATACCATGGCATCAATAAAGATATTTAGTATAGAAGAATCAGGTTCGAGTACATACATATCTTTAACATTTAAATTTTTTGGTTATTATGATTACTCTTTAAATGCGTTAGTTGACACAGGTACGACAATCACTAGTGCTAGACCCAACGCACTCTCTGATGAATGGTGGAAACCATTATCCCAGCCTATGATACTACGTATGGCAGGTGGAGAAGTGAACTTGGTAACACAATTTATAAAACAAGTTCCTGTTATTATAAGTGGACACAAGTTTACTATTGATAAAGTCCTGATATTCCCTGATCTTGACGCAGATATCATTTTAGGAAATACTTTCCTAAAGGGGCAAAAAGAAAATAGACCTTTTGTGCAGGACGATAATTACATCTCAATTGGAGGTATAAAAATCACATCTCTGTCAAATCCTAAAAATAAATTAAAATTTGGTTTTTATCCAGTTAAAATATCAAAGTTGTGTGGAGCTATACCATATGAAAAAGCATTCAGAGTGCGAGCCCAACATGGTGAAACTTGGCTAGACTGTTTATTTGATCAAGAATCAAATGATATCTCTTGATACGAAAAATTGTGTTTTAAAGCACAAGGTGTGATAGAAAAACCTATTACAGAACCACAACTGAAAGGAACTAAGTGGGATAAGTTGCTTATAAAATTAGCGGATCATTTTATTGAAGATCCGCTAAAGTTATGGGTGCTAAATAGCATAACTGCTAAACTAGAACTGAAAGATCCCAACACTATCATCAGAACCAGAAATATAACATACACCAATGAGACGATAAAGGAATTTGACAAATAGATTCCTGAATTGCTCGAACAAGGTTTCATTTTTCTAAATTCATCAAATTAAAATATTAAAATTTTAAATAAAAGTTAAGGGTATTTTATGAATTTTTTTTTAAATGTATAAGAGATCAAATGATTTGAAATAATATTTAAGCTATATAACAAGAATAATTTTTTTTAATAATTTAATTTCACTAAATTTATGAAAAATTCTTATCTTAATAATTAAATTAAATTAAAGGTATTGAAATTTAAGAATCTATACTCTTGCATCCTTAAAATGATTGAAGAAATCAATCAAATCATTTTTAATTAATATGATGCATTTATTGTTAAGGTTTTGATATCAAGCAATATGTGTTTAAAACATTACATCATAAGTATTTGATTTTGGTGTATCTAACATATTATTTTTAGCTAGCATATAAATAGTGATATACTAAAGTTTACTAATTAATGAACTCTTACCTATATAAACCCATTATAAAGGTTCATTATCTATTAGACTTATATTATAATATATTTAAGGTTATTATTAAATACCCAATCTCCTCCTATGTTCTACATATAGCACAATAATAAATAGATAATATAATATTCAAATCAAAATATTGAATCATTCATATCACAAAAAGATTCATTACCTGTTCATATGGCCTTTAATCCCATTTCCCCCATAATTTTAAATATTCAATCTTTGTTTAGTTCCTTGTGAGTGCATCTGCCATATTATCCTTCGATCACACATCGACCAAAATGATGATACTATGTTCTATAAGATAATTCAGCATGACAAGTTTCAACCTAATATTTCTCTTCTTATGTAATACCCTATAAATTCCTAACTCACATGCATGAATAAATTCCCAGTTTGTGGTTCATTAGTCTTGAAATGATGGGAAAGAATTTTAGAGACACAGTTAGAAAGCGAACTTGTTACTTTTTTGAAAATCGGCGGTGTCGGGAACACTGTCGAGAAATGAGCTATCTGGTCAACAGAAGAATTTCTGAAGTTGACCTAGGGGTAAAAGATCACCATAATTTATATGCAATTTTGATAAAAAGAAAGAAGTGAAAATCATTTAGGAATACTGAAAAAATAACCAATGGCAAAATCATAAATAAATGAAAGTTAAAGGTGAATAGTGGAAAGTGGTCGATCGGGGTTATAGAATGACTCCGAAACTATTTTTATAAATAAGTATAAATTAATATAAGTCTATTGATTCTCCACTTTCAATTCTAATTCCTAACAGAATTGACAGAATAAATTACAGAATATTTTGAACCAAAGTGCAACTTATGGAAATTTGAGGATTTAGTTATAATTTATCGTTTGATTTTTGTATATATTTTATACTTAGACAAAAATTGGCTTCATCTTATTCATTGATCTTGGTTGGCTGAACCTTTCTTGGTTCATTTCCTCTCTCATTTCTTCTTCATTTCTTATCAATTTTATTAAGCAAATCATAGAAAAATTGAGCTTAAGGCTAGTTCTCTTTATTTCCATCTTCAATTTGTAAAAAGGAGCTAAGAATTTTAA
>CANXYC010387509.1:0-60942 GCA_948193065.1 Aleurites moluccanus
TATTGAAGTGGACAGACATTTCATTAAGGAGAAGCTAGAGAGTGGATTGATATGTACACCCTATGTTCCTACACGTGATCAACTTGCAGATGTCTTAACTAAAGGATTGAACAGCTCAGATTTTCAGACAATCATATCCAAACTGGAAATGGAGAATAACTATTCACCAGCTTGAGGGGGAGTGTAGAGAAAATCTTATTTAGAAGATAATTTTGTATATTATTAGCTTTCCTATTTTATTGTAAAACCCATTAATCATGGGATTAGATTAGATTGTCATAAATCATGGAATTTGATTAGGTTTCCTATTTTTGCTAGGTTAATGTGTATAAAGCCGACATTGTTGTTTGGTAATAAAATAAGAAGAATACAATTCTTTTTCAATTGTTCATATTATCTAATAAAAGCTTTCATGCTTTCACTTTCAGATAATAATTGAACTTAGTAAATATAGTTACCCTAAATGAAAGTATCTTCTGACCAGAAAATAATTTGTAGCCACTCATCTTTACTCTGAATTGTTTATGTCGTCAATTTTTCCCCATTTTTTTCATGTTTTCAAGAAATGACCAACATACCTGAACAAGATGAATTAATTCAGCCTTCAAAGAAGCATTTGTGGGGAATCTTGAGGCTAAGGCTAAGGCAATCCGAGGATCCACAGAGAAGGCAGTCCTAGCATATTCTATCCATTTCTCTGAGCTGATTTTAGGCCGAGTTGTATTTTCCCTGAAAATAAATGGGAACACAGAGATCTTCAAGCTCTATAAATACTAACAGTATCTAAAGATATTTTTTGTTCACCCTCTCAATGTTATATCTTTTAGAAAGAGAGAGTGCATTAATGTTTTTGCATGAATATGAAAAATGCAACACCCAATGAAATTCTCAATCTGACTGAAGATCTTCAAAATCCAAACATAAACCGCTGTAAATTTATGCCATGGTACAATGAAAACTTACTTTGAGTTTGTGGGTTGTGCCCAAACTTCAAGCCTATCAGCCTCATGTTGACATAACATCAAAAGCAGTTGCTTCCGCTTCTCTCTTCCCACAACATAGTTATCCATTTGACCCCAGACAGGGTGATATTGATCATTCTGCAATTACTTAATTTTATCAATACACTGTAACACAATCAGTAACGGGGTGATATTGATCATTCTGCAATTACTTAATTTTATCAATACACTGTAACACAATCAGTAAATTGCATACAGTAGACCAGAACTATATACCCCACCATACATAATTTTTTTTCTCTACTTTCACAGTTTAGATGTTCTTAAAGTGTTATCTACTTTTATTTTTTATGATATGGCAAGGCCGCATCTGATGACTTTTAAAGACTGCCATAACAAACATTGAAAATGAGAATAAAATTGTCCCAGTGTCGATGGTTTTCCTGCTTGTTGATATACAATACAATAACATATTTTCTCTTAATGAGTTCCACTACTGGTCAGACAAATTTCAGGATGGGCTTACTTAGTACTACAAGTATTATGAACCAGAAGAATCAAGTCTCAAACTCATTCGTGGCTAAATGCGTAAGCTGCTAAAATCATTATCTTACCATATCAGCCAAAGAACTTCCATTTTCTTGTGCCCATCCTTTAGCATCAGAATGAGCATCTGTTCGCTCATTAGCAAGATAGTGGACAAATATAGAGACAGACTGTGCTTCACTTTGTGCAAAATTCATATTTTTATTGTCGTACCATTCAGGCTCGGAAGCAAACCAGCCCAAACAGGTCCTGAAACATGCACAAAAGACAACTTTCAATTGTCAAATGCAAAAGTATGTTAAAGGATTCAACGTTATAAACTCTCAATGGACGTTTGCTTCACACATTCAGTAACCAATAAGTTTTCCATTTAAAGATAAGAGCATCATTTTCTAACTGCATTAATTATGCTTCCCCACTTGAGAGCCTACACAAAGAGTAGGCTGTGGTTCAAATCCCCTGTTGCGCCTTTCCTAGAAAACAAGGGCTAAGACCCCCACAACCACCCCCCACCCACCCACCTCCAACCTGGGAAAAAAATGCTTTATATATATATATAAAAATGAAGATAATCATTTCAAGCATATTACAAGTTGCATAGCCTGCACCTAGTATAATGGAATTATAGAACACGGAATCAGCAATTCTAGAAAAATTGAGCACTGGAGTAATCTTTCATAACTATGAAGGTACATTACATTGTCTCCTCAATAATATAGAACTACAAGCTCTTCTCCAAGGCCTATTATTGACAAAAATAACGAAAATTATCATCCTATATGATAGAAGCTGTTCCCTCCCTCATCAATGATGTATTAGGCAAAAGGCTAATCTATAGGCAGCACCTTAACCCACTTTTCCAAGTTTGTAAATCATTAGTTCAGCAACTCCTAAAATTGACATTATCTAACATCTACCATGCAACTCTTTTCCCCCTTTTTCTCCAGAAGAAAAGGAGAGGGGAAGCTTTGGGGAGGCAAATCCTTGGCTGGTGTGCCTCTTGTACTTTGCTCTTTTTAGTTTCGACAAAATATCATGCATAGACTCCCCCAACCCCAATGCACATCCACACACAACATAAATCGAGACAATAAGAAAAATAAAATGATCTGTGGTCATGTAAACCAGTTTAAGATGAAGGTACCCAGATCTAACCTGAGTCGCCATAACATGGCTATGATTAAAGCTTAGAACCAATATTACAAGCAGTTATGCCAACATGCTTCAAGATCACTCTCTCTCTCTCTCTTCCCAACAACTCACAGTCAAGGTCATCTTTTTCCCCCTTTTCTATTTTTGTATTTCCTAATTGCCTATTCATTAAGCATATCATAAAGCTTTCTTCTTTCAATTGTAAGCAGCCAAATTTGATAAAAAAAATTTACTGATTGATGAAGACAATATGCAGCAAGAAATTTATAGTCAATTTAGATCACCTATAGATTCGGTCTTCCAGTAGTTGAAGGCCTGATTTGAAATCCTGCAAATTCCCCTGGAATTGACATGAGCAAAACTTAAGCCCAAGAAGCATGCAAGTAAAAAATGTGCCAGTAGCTGCAGGATGGCGCGAAAAGTTCCATGATGATTTCGTGCTCCCTTGTAACAGTCGACCAAGGAGCAAGAGTTGCTCAATACTATTGTGATGAACTACCTATACATCCAAAACCAGCACAAAATAGGAACCACAAAATATTTAGTGCATCAGATCACATATGCACATGCATGAACATGCATATAATCTCAAGAAGTTACTGGGATATACAAATCAAAGCAGCTAATATCAGAGCAAATAAATTTGCCAGCATCATAAGCATATTATCCAATGCATATTAGACCTCCAAGGAATCAACATTCCTATCATCTACAAAAAGCTTGATAAAGATCCAGCAAACAACCCCATAACCCAAGTAAAAACTATCTAGGCTTGCCAAACATTTACTGACTTTAAAGGCACCTCAAAATTAGATTTCACTCCAAGAGCAAACTCACACCCAAGACAATTATAAGCCATGACCAGATCTTGATACACCCTTCTCAATGGTATCTCTCACTATATCTAGGATAGGGGGCAGCAGACATTCAAGGTAACCAATGCAATTTCCATATTATCCTTCTGCTCACTATAACAGTTTAAAGCCATCAAAATAGTTGTATCTAAGACATTGACCCATTTTTCCAACCTTACATCTTCTTCTTCCTATTATCTGCCTCAGCCACAATATATTTTTCTGTTTTGTGCAGGAAGTTATTCCACCAAATCAATTTAGATGGATCTATTAACCATATAGGGTCCCTGGAATCCTGAGTGAGGAAAGAAGAAGAAAAGCCCCAAAATCTTGAATACACGGCACTTGTGCAGCCTCCCAAAAAACAACCCCAACTTTAAAAGATTTAAATATTCTACAGGATTCTTTAACATCTTCACCAGGATATCAGTGCTTTACAAATTTTTTACACCAATAATTGCCTGATTCTATCACCGCAAACATAGCCAGAAAACTCTCATCCTCGACTACAGCAACAGAATACAACTTCAAAAAGGCAAATGATCAAATGCATCAGTTCAGAACATTCCAGATAAAGAATAACTAGCACAAGAGTGTACCAGTAATGGTAATCGAAGAAGTATAGCATGGTTCAAAAATCTAGATGTTCATAGTCATGTCATAATATTCCAGCAGCCCTCTTGACCACCAACTAACGATAAAATGTTCCAACTATGATAATCAAGTGATTCCCAAGTTGCTCATTTAATATTATTAGCATTTGAAGCATGACCTTAAAGATACATGTAGAAACTTACAGACAGACTGCAATTCATTAATTCCCTTGCAATATCAACTGCTATAATTGTGATATCTAATCTTATTTGACACAAATGACAAAAAAATAAAATATAAGATGCATCATCCTGTCCTATGAATGCAATTTAATCTATACCATAGGAAGTGACACAAATGGAACAAAAGAATGTAGTCGAGAAGAGAAACAACAAGTAATACAGTAATTACTAACCTCAAAGCGGTCAATGAAAAATCCAAGCCATAGTCTATGTGCCATTATTTGTTCAACAGGATCAATGTCAGGTGACAGTTCTGGTTCCCCAGGAGCAAGATGAGGCCTCAATTTTGCAGCAGGTCCAGAATACTTCACCTCAGATGCAAAGAGCCCCCGTTTTGTATCTATTGTCCATAACCATGCATCAACAAGCTCAGCAAGAACAAGAGACCCCAATTGGGGTGCAGCAGAGACCAACCACGTCCAAACAAAAACACCCGTCACCATTGCATCTGGTGTAGAAATGTATGCTGGACACCAGCAAAGGAGACGTAGAAGTTGCGCAAAGCCCTCTATGTTTGTTATTGATTCAGAAGCCTGGCCAAAAAGAAAAATCATAGGAAAAAATGAACTCTGAAAATTCTCATATATTAGCCAGTAGAAGAAGGGGGAGGGAGATCATGAACACATTTTTACCAGATTTGAGAGAAGTAATGCAGTTGCCTGAGAACAAATATCACGGAACTGTGACTTGTCCACGTCACTGCCTTTCTCGGCAATGCTAACAAACTGTTGAAGAAGATGCACAAACTTATTAAGTAAAATCCCATTAAATGAATCATCCTCGCCCTGTGGCGGTTGAGAAAATGCTCCAGATATTAATCTCTGAAGACCACTTCCAAAACCTGCTTGTGGGTTACCAGGTTGAAATCCACCTATGCTGCTATATAACCTTCTCATTCCAGCAATTTCTCCAGCATGGTTGCACTTAACAGTTGCACTGACTATACCAGTACTGAGTACCTCCAAATTGAAGGCTTCAGTTAACTTTAAGTTTGCTCCTGATGCAGCAGCTGCTGCAGCCATGACTGCAGGAATATTAGCTGTTCGAATGCCAGTCCAATCATTTTTACCAGTGCCTATTCGTATCTCGGTTAAAAGAGAAACTACATCAGTTGTCGGTTGTGCCCTCCGCCATGTGTTCGCTTTGCAAAGCTTTTCCTTTAGTATGCGGAATCACAAAAAATGCAAATCCATCAAGACAAAATAAAAACAAGGAATACTAAAGGTATCAATGTCAATTCAACTTAAAAGAAAAAAAGAAAATCATCATCATCATCATTATCATCATCAAGAACAATTTAAGGATGCATTTAGTATACAATGCAACAAAAATGAAAATGAAATGCTATATAAATTCCCAGATGTATATGGTTATTTTTTAAGTGCATCGGGTTGTTTTGTTGAATATAGGTTAATGGTTAAATTGCTAATAGTTAAAATATATTTTCTACAAGGTTGAAAATAAATTTGGAAAACATAAATTTTTCTTTTTTTTTTTTTTAAACTTGTTTAAGCATGTGTGGCAACAGTGGTAAAGGTTCACCTACAACAAAATGGCAGTTCATTGTAATAGCAATGCTGAGGATTTGATGTAAACAATGCAGTGAAAATTTTTCACCCTTTTGTTTACTCCCTCTAACCTAGCCTCCAACTCCCGGTTAATACTCCACCAACTTTTAGGGTGGAGGTTTTTAAAAGAAGAAAAATTACTAAAAAGTAAAAAGAAAAAATCACAAGTTGGACGATCAGGTAGCATCCTAAACTAAAACACCACTCAAAACAAACAACAAGCAAAACAATTAGGAAACAAGCACCCTCCAATGCTGGATAATACTCAAGGGCGTTCACACTCCCATTAAATCCCCCAGGAAGAAACCCAGAAAGAAGCCAATAAAAACAACTTATCTCATGACAAATTAAAAGATAAAATCTGTTCTTGAAAATGCAAGCATTCCTCTCCTTCCAAATACTCCCACTACAAAATAGGGACAGTCCTTTCTACCACTAAAGCCTCTCTAATTTAAACTCACAAAAAAACATATTACTTCAATTAAGAATTGAAATGCTAAAGGAGCCACCTGCTTTAACACACTATAAATGCAACCTAGGATGTTGTTAAGGATATTCTAAAAGGTTTACAATGAAATGAAGCACCAAAATAAATTGTAGTCAGCAACAGAAAAATACTCACAAATCATAAGGTGCCTTACAGAACCAAAAAAAAAAAAAGGTAAATCACCCAAAACAGAGAGCGTACCTCCGAAGTCAGAGTTTCATAGATTTATGAAATTGTATTTTGATATTTCACACTATAGCCAAACTATTAAACAAAAATTTAAAATTTGGGATAATTTATTCATCATCCAAAGACTCTCAATCCAGAAAACAAGTTATCAATCGATAATCAAACCAATCGGCATTAGGACGAAAAGGCCACTTCCCATTTCTATAAATGACTTGATATTGCAGCTCTTTTCCTGATTTTGATTAGAATAAGACTTCATTGTCTGCAAAAGAAGGACGCATACTACACATTCCAGAAGCATGGGAGAAAGTATGCCCATTTTCAATGCATTGATGAAAATATTAAAAATTACTCAAGTTGGACAGGCAAATTGCTGAGCTATTCACTGATTTCAGCCAAAATAAACATACATATCAAATTGTTCTGGCATCTAATAATTAATATATCACAAAATCAACCTGAAGCAGACCCTGGCTAGTGCACGGGGCATATGAAAGTGATATGCTGATCCATTCTCTCAGCATCCTTTGGTACAAAGAACGGACTGTTACTATCCAAGCAGGATCATTAACAACAGTAGAGGATGAGTCATTATTCACTGAAAATAGCAGGGAGTCTAAGCAGGATGAATTCCACAAAACCTGCATAGATGGATTATAGTTTATTCCAAATAAACCAAGAAATTGCACATCACTAAAAGAATATAGAAATGAATCAATGAATCATCAATAGTATGACCAAAAAGACTTTACCTGAGAAAACTTATCTCTTAGCTGAGCCAACAAGTTAACAGCAATATCCCGGATGTGTTCATCCCTCTGCGACATACTTTTAATCAGAAAACAGGTATGGGCAAAAAGAGTAGCTTCTCTGTTCTCCGCTTCTTTGCCCGTTTCACTTATTCGATCTTCCTGAACCCAAACCACCACATCAATGAAGTTCAGATAGAAAAAATGGGAGGAAGGCAAAACGGTAAAGGAAGAGGGAGTAACCATCATATGGAATGGGAAAGCACACCTCGTTTCCACCATATTATTATCTAAATACTTATTCAATGATGCAGGAAAATAAATCAGTTAAATCACATTCGAAAAAGATCTGCAGCTACCAGTCTTGGGTTCATTTGTTTTAGAATAAAGGGAGTAAAATTACATTAAGTGAACAGAAAAATCACAGAAAAAGATGCAAGCATCATACAATAAGGGAAAGAATCACTGCTGAAGTTAATATATTACAAACAATATGTTTTCAAAATGAAAAAATATATAAAAATGTGACAATGTAGATTGATATAATGCCATTTAATAACATCAGTAGCAACCTATCAGAAACATCCAAGGCTTCTGAGCTATTGCATCAAATGGCCATGACTCGAGTCTCTCAAATATATGCTTTTGCACTAATCAATCAGAGATTTTTTACCATTGCACAGGACAATGGCACCTGATACTGATTGAAAATTATGAAGCAAAAACCTATGCTACTCTTTCACAGATACCATGTAGGGTTGATCCATGAGGCAGTTCTGAAGCACCTTAACCATTAGTGCACCAACAACCACCACCCCACAACCCAACCACCACCCCCCACCCCCCACCCCACCCTCAACACACACAAAAAAACTGGATAAAGTCTTGGATATACAACATTATTTGCATACAAGAATTACAAGTCAATCCTTTAAAAAAACAAGAGAAGTAGGAAAGGGGAGGAGAAGTATCTCTGTGCGACATCTCTCATAACTCAAATCCCAAAAAGAAACAAAGGTTGCAAAATTTAGCATGGGAAAAAGGGAAACAACAAGAACAAAATCAAAGATGAGGTGTAATAAATCAACTCATTCAAAAGTTTACAATTGAAGTAGCATATAAAATATGACCTACAATAACTCAATGCTCACTACATGTGGAGACGATATAAAGAGCCAGCAAGTAAGCCAGAGAGAGAGAGAGAGAGAGAGAGAGAGAGAGAACGCAGTTGCATAATACCAGCCAATGTACTGCTGCTTCAAATGCCCTGTGGACAATTGCCGTCAAACATTGGAAGACAGCTGGCATAAGGCTTGGAGTTTTTAGGTACTCAAAGACACAACTGAAGGCACTTCTAGCGGCAGTCAAACTAGTACCACCATTAAGAATGCCACCATTACTGCTGAAACGTGTTATCTCCAAAAATGCAACAGCAAGAAGATAGGTTGCCTTCACACCTTGAAAACATAAATGAAACCAAGAAGCATCCTTCAGTTGCTAAATACAGCGGAGAATCACCAAAAAGTTTATATGAAGACCATGAACGAGAAAGAATTCCAGCACAAAACAAAGACTAGAAAACGAGTTTTCTGGATAGCTAAGCAAAGAATAGTCGACTCACAGCTATCAATAAACAAAAAAAAAAATATACATTTCCTTTAGAGAACGGAAGAAGGTTTTATTGGGAATAAAGGTCCAAAATTACAAAGAAGAGAACAAGAAATCTTCCTTAAAGGAAAGAAAGATAAAACATTTACATAATAGTTTTGCCTAACCTGATATTGTGCTCATTGCTGCAACATCAACTCGCCCTCCCAAGGCAGTAGAAAGAGCAGCTCTTTGGGTAACAGCTGCTTTCTCATTGCCACTCGCTCGACGGCTTTCAGGATTGTGGAGGGCATTGAGTTCCAATTCATCTTCAAGCCATTTCACTGAGCTGACAACCTGGAGTAACATTGTCACATAAAAAAGAATTAGGTAGGTGGTGGTTCACTGCAATAACTGCAATGCAAATAAATGGCACTTTATTTTAGATACGATAGTAACAAGCATTCTGCCTAGGTTGACAATGCCAATTCAAAAAGAAAAAAAAAACTAGTTATATTCAATTTAATAATTTATCAACCTAATTTAACACAACTAAGAATTAAATGAATGTTTATTTCATGTGGACTTGAACATTTTGGAGTTCGGGACTGAGAAGATAGAGAAAAAGATAGACAAGTGGATTGAATTAAAGCTGATTGCTTAATTATTCCCTCAAGCAATATTGGGATTTTATACACCTAGATTAAGCTAAATAAGAAAACAAACATAATCCCTAATTACATGCTACTGTTATAGAAACATAATCAACGTAATTACAGCCTATGATTCTAACACTCCCTCTCAAGCTGGAGTATATATGTTGTAGGCTCCTAACTTGTTACAAAGATATTCAATTCAAGAACCTTTAAGGAATTTAGTTAGGATATCTGCTAATTGATCGTTTGAATTAACAAAATAAGTAACAATACATTATGACTCAATCTTTTGTCTAATAAAGTGACAATCTATCTTTATATGTTTTGTTCTCTCATGAAATACTGAATTAGAAGTGATATGAAGGGCAGCTTGATTGTCAAAAATTAACTTCATTTGTTGGACCTCCCTGCATTTCAACTCTTGGAGAAGTTGCTTTAGCCATATAAGTTCACATGTGGCCAAAGTCATAGCTCGATATTCTGCTTCTGCACTAGATCTGGCTACTACATCTTGTTTCTTGCTTTTCCAAAGTATCAAATTTCCTCCAATCATAACACAATACCCTGAAGTGGGCCGTCTATCTGATGGAGAGCCTGACCAGTGTGCATCAAAGTATCCCACTATTTGTAAGTTACTCTTATCTTCATATAACAATCATTGTCCTGGACTGTTTTTGATATATCTGAGAATACGGATTATTGCATCCCAATGACTATCACACGGAGTTTGGAGAAATTGACCAACCACACTCACAGCAATGGATATATTTGATCGTGTGATTGTGAGATAATTGAGCTTATCAACCAATATTTGATATCTACAAGGATTTTTGAGAGGCTCCCCCTGTCCAGGAACAAGTTTCACATTTGGATTCATAGAAGTATCCACAAATTTGCAATCTAAAATACATGTTTCTTCCAATACATCCAATGCATATTTTCTTTATAAGATAACAATGTCTGTCTTAGATTATGCCACCTCAATTCCAAGAAAATATTTCAACTTCCCTAAATCTTTGGTTTGGAAGTATCCAAACAAATGCTTTTTGAGTTGAGAGATTCCTTCATGGTCACTACCTATGATAACAATGTCATCAGTATATACCACCAGATAAATTCACTTACCATGATTTTCATAGCAATAGAACACTGAGTGATCAGCTTCACTACGATTCATCCCAAACTTTAAAATAAATGTACTGAATCTTCCAAACTATGCCCTTGGAGATTGTTTGACCATAGAGAGATCGAAGAAGCCGACATACTAGACTAGACTCCCCCTGAGCAACAAAACCAGGTGCTTGCTCCATATAGAATTCTTCAGCTAACTCACCATGAAGGAAAGCATTTTTAATATCGAGTTGATGAAATGGCCAATGATGAATAGCTACTAGAGAAATAAAAAATCTGACAGAAAAAAAAGAATCACCATAATCAAGTCCAAAGATCTTAATGTATCCCTTGGCAACCAAACGTGCCTTTAAACGATCAATTTTACCATCTGATCCAATCTTGACTGTACAAACCCAGCGAAAACCAACAACAGTTTTGCCCGGTGGTAATGGAACCAATTCCCAAGTACCATTATCATGAAGTGCAGTCATTTCATCAACCATAGCAACATATCATCCATGATGAGATAGTGCTTCATTAACATTCTTAGGTACAAAAACATGAGATAAATTTGAGACAAATACATAATAT
The DNA here is from genome assembly GCA_948193065.1 of Aleurites moluccanus. NCBI lineage: Eukaryota > Viridiplantae > Streptophyta > Magnoliopsida > Malpighiales > Euphorbiaceae > Aleurites > Aleurites moluccanus. The sequence continues at coordinate 11,291 of CANXYC010387509.1, forward strand.
GAAGGAGATAAGAGATGATAATTTAAGAAATTATAAATGGGATGAGGATTGCGGATGGAACTAGTACTTTTGCGAAAGACAATAGGAGGCATTGGTGCCTCTGTTAATGGTATGACCGGTGTAGGAGGTGATGCAGAAGTAAGAGAAGAGTCACTTGGTAATGTATCTGCGTCATCAAGAACAATAAATTGGGGATGAGGACAACGTGAGTAAACTTGTAGAGGATGCGAAGAATTTGTCTCTGGAATAAGAAGAATAGGAGCAGGTAGGGCTTTAGGAAGAAAATCTTGGTTGACGTTACTACGAGAGAAATATGAGGATGTCTCAAAAAAAGGTTACATCTGCTGAAATAAAGAAATTATGAGAGAGGGTCATAACATTTATAGCCTTTTTGGAGACAAGAATATCCTAAGAAGACACATTTAATTGATTTGGGTTAAAATTTATCTTTACCATGAGTGAGATCATGAACAAAACATGTACATCCAAATACCCGAAAAGGAAGACTATAGGGGTTTTGATTTGGAAATAAGATTGAATGAGGACTTTTGTGTTGCAAGATAGAAAAAGGCATATGATTAATCAAATAACATGTTGTAAGAACAACGTCCCCCCAAAAATGAAGTGGACCATTACAATGAATAAGGTGTAGGCTCTTTCAATAAGATGTTGATTCTTTCGTTAGGTCACTCCATTCTGTTGAGGAGTATGAGCACAAGATGATTGATGAGTGATGTCCTGAGAAGATAGAAACTGGGAAAAAGAGTGAGAGAAATATTCTTTAGCATTATCACTACGTAATGTTTTAATGAAAACTCCAAACTGATTACGAATTTCAGCATAAAAATTCTGGAAAATAAAAAGAACTTCAAAACGATTTTTCATTAAATATAACCAAATACATCAAGAATAGTCGTCAATAAAAGTGACAAAGTAATTAAAACCTAAAACATAACTAACACGACTGGGACCCTATATGTCTGAGTAAACAATATCAAACATAGATGTGGCCCGTTTATTAACACGTTTAGGAAAAAAAAAACACGAGTTTGTTTATCTAATTGACATGACTTATATTCAAAAGAAGATAAAGTTGAAAAACGAGGAACTAATTGTTTAAATTTATCTAGATTTGGATGACCAAGCTGACTGTGAAAGAGTTCAGCGAAAGCATCAGAAGTGAAAGCAACGATGGATTTAAGTGTAGAGAGGTAGTATAGTCTTTGTGACTCATATCCTACTCCAATCATCTTCCCCGTACGTCGGTCCTGCACAAAAACAAAGTTAGCAAAGAAGAACACAATGCAATTTAGATGTTTTGTTAGTTTGCTAATGGAAATCATATTATAAGGACATTCTGGGGTAAATAAAACTGAGGTTAGAGGAACTGAAGGTAGAGGTTGAGCTTCTCTAATTCTTTTAATCGCAGTCTGTGAGCCATTAGCTAAAGTAACAGTAGAGAGATTGAAGGAGAGGAAATTTGAGAAAAAAGTGATTCATTATCAGAGATATGATCAAAAGCACCATGATCAAGTACCCCATGAATTAGCATGTGCTACTTTGGTTAAACAGGCAGTGAAGGTATCAAAATGGAAAGAATGTTGTTGAGCTTGTTGTTTGGCGGCTTGAAATTGCAAATACTCACTATAATCAAATCCAGTCAATGTGATGGAATTGAGTGGTTTATCAGGTAATGGAAGGAGTTCATCGCCACCAATTTGGACTAGATGTGCAACATTCCGGTTTGTATTGATGGACTGAGCAACATTCCAATTTGTATTGAAGGATTGATTATGTGGTGGTCGACCATGCAGTGTCCAACAAGTTTCTCGAGTATGACCACCCTTGTCACAGTAGGTACAATGTGACTTTGAGCTTTTACCTTTCCATTTCCTATTACCGCCATTACCCAATTGATGTTGCACAGCTAACACATATGTCTCAACTTCATTAGTATCAGAAACAGATATACGTAATAATCGTGCAGAGATATCATCCAAGGTATGAATGGTTGGACTTGTCAAAATTTAATCTCGTACAAATCCGAGATTGGATCGCAATCCTATTAAAGCCAAGACCGTGATCCTATTAAAGTCAAGACCGTGAAAAATCTATCCCTTTGTTGTTCTTGTGTAGTAATATTATCGGATATGGGCATAACAGAGTTCATCACGTCTTTGAAAGTTTCCACTTGCCCTATGTAACTAGCCATACCTTAGTGGTTCTGTTAGAAGTGGACAAGGTTAGACACAACTTTGTAGATTCGCTATATATCATTAGTATACAACGTATGGGCTTTAGTCCAAACTTTGCAACAGGTTTTACATGACTAAAATAAAGTGAGTAATTTAGAATCTAGAGAATGTCATGCATCGACTTTGGTCCAAGTTGTTCTGTCTTTTGTGTCTATATCACTAGCATTCTTAACTAAGTGATCATCATAACCTTGTCCCATAAACCATAATTCTACTGAGGCAGCTCATGACACATAATTACTACTGCCTTGTAGTTTAACAATAGTAATAGTTGGAGAATTAAAAATAGGAGAGAAGGAGTTTAGCACCCGAGTTTGAAGATTCTCTAGTAGCAGCCATTATTTCAGGATTGGAGACAACAAATGAACCCAAAATATCGAAAAACACTAGATAAAATAGGAAAACCACCAAGCAGAATCGGAAAACCACTACTCGGACCTGAAAACTGGACCGGAGCAAGAAACGGATGACTAGAGCACACTCCTCATCACGAGTCGATGTTGGTAAGAAGAAACCAGAGCATAGACGACTGTCGACGAGCCAGCGCATGAACTGGAGCTGCAAGAAAAGAGTGGCGCGTGAAGCCTACTCGTTGATTGGACGGGGACCGGATTTTACAGAACAGCCGATTGGCATTTGGGCTAGCTTCTGGTTTGTCGGTGAGACAAATTGACCACCCTAAGATGATCCCACCAACTAGCAGTAGCGAACCTAGAACAAACAGAAGAAGAAGAAGAAGAAGAAGAGAAGGGAAAAAAAATTGGCCTAAATAGGCTCTGATACTATGAGAAAATAGAGAAAAAGATAGAGAAGAGGATGAATCGAAGCTGATTGCTTAATTATTCCCTCAAGCAATATTGGGATTTTATACACCTAGATTAAGCTAAATAAGGAAACAAACATAATCCCTAATTACATGCTACTGTTAGAGAAACATAATCAACATAATTACAGCCTATGATTCTAATATTTACAGCCTACGATTCTAATAGGCACCTATCCAAATACACTCCATTTTCAATAGTGAAAAGGCAATTTACTTCAAATCTATGAGCATATTTAATTCTGAACTGTCCATAATCAAGTCAGTTTCATACAACCATAGGCCCAAACCCAACAACTCATAGATCTCAATTACTACTTCATGAAAAGGATGATCTTTTTTGCACAGTTTATGTTCTAGTCTTTCTGCATGAGATCTACCATATGGTTCGGATCAATCTGATTCATAAGTTAAGATGGCAAGGCTTCAGGGGATATAAAACTTGCAGGACAAATTAGAGGGAAGAAGAGGGAATCCAATAGACCAATAACCTCTGTCATATGAACAAATAGCAGAGGCATTCCTCAGGGCCATCATAGTGCCGCCAAAGAACCCCTGAAACAGACCACCTTAAGCTGAATATGACAAGATAGTCCTTTCAGAGTCTGACTCTGGGCAGAGGTAAGATCACAACTGCCAAATTGCATTCATTTCCTTGGCAAAACTGAAGGACATCAGTAAAGTAAAGCTTTCAAATACCCTGGGATTTAACAGAAATCAAGTCCAGGTGTAAGGCAAATCGCACAAGAGTGAAGAATAACGCAGCAATAAATTTCTTATCAATGAAAGAGAACCATTCTGTAAAATTTTAATAATTACACTCAACTCAACTAGTCTTAATCCCAAACTAGATGACATGAGATATGGATCCTTTCCCAAGAGTTTATCCCTATATATATATAAAATCACACAACTGTCTCAGGTTTTGTATGGATTGTTTTTGCTGATTTCACTTCTTCAGTTGTTTGCCATATGCTCAAGCTCACTGCTTGTTTACCCACACTTGATTTCAGCAATGAATTGGTTCGAAACAAGCCAAGATTTGACGCAAAAAAAAATTAGAAAAAAGACGCAAAGCATGTCCTGGCACCACTACTTTACTCAAGTACTTTGACTTTTCATAGACACTAGTAAAACAATATTAAACATTCAATAGCGTTCTAACAGATGAATTACAATATCCAACATGACATACTGATTCCAGAACAGAAACATGTGGAAGCAATAGGCGAAGTATAATGATGTGAGGCATAAGACACAAAGAAGCATATTCTCTTAGATCCTGTGCCTAAAGCAATTTCATATATTCATTCGAGAATACAGAAAAACAATCTATTATAGCAACTTCAAAAATTAGATAATCTAGTCAGCATGATATCAGGGAAAAATTAATACTAGACAACAAAGAGCATTGTGAAAGAACCATTCACAGTCAACTTACTAAAGGAGGAGTCCCTTGAGCAATACGCTGAACAGCAGAAGACCACTGTGCATTCCACATGTATGGACCGCTCACTGCTTGAAGAGCAATTGTACCCATGCTACCCACACTGTTCAATGTAGTCGAAACTGACTTTACTGGTACTTGATTTTTCTGTATAGGAGGCGCTAAACCAAAAAGGGCAACATAGAACCATAAATTTCGAAATAACTTCAAAAGAGAAGGTTCCACATCTACAGTAGGATCAAAATCATAACATATTTCAGCAACAGCTGGAAGTAGAGGTCCCAAAAAATCTGCTCCACTCCTGCACAATTGGAGTATCAGATAAAACATCCCTGAACACAGTACATTGTTGAAAACAAAATGGTCGTTATAAGCACATAAAAAACTAGAGACTGCAAATAATAGAACAGCTCTGTACCTTCCACTTTTTGATTCTGCAGCAAGGCCTACATCTGAACATAAAGATAGCAAACGATGACGATAGTCTGAACGCAATTTCATACTTGTAAGGCCTTTAGCAATCAAAAGAAATCCTACAGGTAAAGTCTAGAATGTGATTGAAACAGTGAGCAGCTATTTGATAAGATAAACTATCAAGCAAAAGTTTCATTTAGAATGTAGCCACAAAAAATAAATACCTCAACACGTTCTGTAGCGGCTTCTGGTGCCAATGTTTTGCTTTCTGCAGATCCTAAACCAGATAATTTACTCAAGTAACTTCTAGTCATCAGAACAACAGTCTCACGGTAGGACTTCTCAAAACCTAAACTTGCTATGCGAGATACAGCGTCAAGAAGCTGCAATGTGAAAGGGGAGCAAGTCGGAAAACCATGCCACAAAATTAAAGAAGCAATGGATAGAATATTACCAATTGAGGCCATAAATGTTGAACAGAAAAAATAAGATACAATGACATGAAATATATATTCAGCAAATAAATACTCTAAAAATAAAGATTCCATACTCGGAGTCGCAATAAACCAGGACTTGAAGCATCACCCTCTTCTAAACTTTCAATAAAAAGAGGTAATATCATGTCTACCACTTCAGACTTGTTAACAGCAACCGTCAGATCAGCTAGCAGGCGTATAACATTAAGTTGCACAGCTGGAACGCCCTGCTTCTCCTTGTCAACCTGAAAGTAGCATGACCTGTAAGCATACAGTGAAGTTCTACCAAAAAATTAATTAACAAAAAAGGGAATACTAATTATGAATAATTTAGTACAGAAGAGGAAGCTTTGTTAAATGACTAAAACCCTACTGATTAAATTACATTTGCACAGAACTTCAAATTATTAATCACTAGAACCAAATAACATGATGGACACAGTTACATGATCTTCTCACCAATTGTGACTAGCAAAACAAAATAGTTACAAAAATATGAGAAAAGTTAAGGCAGCTCCTATAAACATGAATCTAAAATTTTGGCATTGATAGAGATATAGGAACTATCATGGCAATTCATTATACTGATAAACGCCTCATTGCATTTTCTCAATTGCACGCCTGCAGAATGGATGTAGGTAAAGCATATTTATCAATGAACTAGAATTGAGTCCCCATAACATAAACCAACCTGTTCATCATAATCATTTCGTTCACGAATGCTTGTGGCTAATCCCATGATAAACGTGTCAACAGGAGACCGGTCCTTGGTCCACCCAGATTCTATTATCTGACAACTTGTTTTCATGACAGTCTCAAACATGGCTCCCTGGCTGCCACCCCACGTATCAGCCTGTCACAATCAGGATTTACAACAGTAAAAGACCATATTGGGTCACTTAAGTGAGAGGCTAAGATGCTGAATGAAAACTCATTAAAAAAAATACCTGTGCGCATGCAGTCAGCACAAGAGGTTTGAGGCGAATAAGTAGAACACGCAGTGGCTGACCTCCTTTAGTGACAGCAATATGTGCAGTACCAGTAAGAAGGGAACTGAACAGCTCTTCACAAATTCTCAACTTCCTCCACCCAGACACCAAACACGCTTCTGCAGCATCTATCATCAGCGCAAGAGTCTCAAGCACCAACCTCTTGGAGGTTTTCCCATCAGCATCAATAGATGCAATACTAAGTTTCATCTTGGCTGCAGCTTGATAAACAGAAAGTTTTGCATTAACTCTAGCTTTTAAAAGTTGCCCCTGTTCGGTCCAATCCCTCTTCCGTATCTGCCCACATAACCAGTTTTCCTTAACAATCATTAAATCAAGAATTTTATTTAGTTAGTTTTCCCTACTAACTTAGTGGTAGACACACATGCACAGACACAAATTTAACCCAAAGCTTAGCTTTCTAGATGCACACACCCATATCTTCTAACTGTAACCACTCCCCATTCTGAACTCTTTCCTCAAAAAGTTCAATGTTTAGTCACTCATATGAATGCACTAAGAGGTTTATGTTAGCAGAAGCACATAACGAACACAAACATTCGCAGATTATAATAGAGAAGAGAAGAGAAAACGAACACAAGAATTTTTACGTGGTACCTACATCCATTGTCAGTTGCCGGCTTTTTACTATATCTAAGAATGATTATTACAACTCTATTTATGTTGTTCCTACGTCTAAAACCTTATATAAATAAAAATAGGAATTACAGTTCTATTCGTATTTTCCCTAATTCTAAAACCTAATATAAAAAGGAATAGAAAATGCATAATCACACTAATAATAAAATAGCTCAACTATCACATATTTGGACTTCACTAGTGAATAATAATTTTTCTCTAACAAATATGAGCTATAATTCAATAATCTCTACCTTGGCAAATATTTACCCCTTTGAAGAAATAAACCTGTAGAGAAAAATATACCTCCACCTGAAATCCCAAACTTCATGACAGTAACATGGAGTAAGTCTAAACAATGTTTCGACTTCTCCATAGGTAGCACCTTGGTCATCATATCAGCTGCATTCTCTTTTGTATTCACCTTTACTAACAAGATCTCCACTCAAGATATCAACTCTCTAATCTTGTGAAATCTCATCTCAATGTGCTTAATACGAGCATGATACACCTTTTTCTTTACCAAACAGATCGCATTTTGACTGTCACAATATACATGAAGGTCCTACTGTGATAAACCAATCTCAGACACAAAACCTTTCAATCACAAAGCTTCCTTGGCAGCTTCTGTTATTACCATACACTCTACCTCTATAGTAGACAAAACAATGACACTTTATAATGTAGATCTCTAAATAATAGGAGCACCTGCTAATGGAAACACCTAGCTTGTAGTAGACTTTCTAGCATCAAAGTTACCCACACAATATACATCTATATATCCCATAATAGAAATTGCCTCACTAGCGCCAAAACAAAGGTAAAAATTTATTAGTACTTTTTAGATATCTAAACACCAATTTGATAGTTTGCCAATGTTCCTTCCCTGAATTAGCCATGAACTTGCTAATCATACTAACTGCATGAGCCAAGTCTAGTTTGTACACACCAAAGCATTCATCAAACATCCAACTGCATTAGCATAAATGACCTTTGTCATTACCTCCTCCTCATCAGTTTAAGGACATTGTAAAACGGACAACTTGAAGTGATTCACCAATGGAGTAGAAACAAGTTTCTGGTAAGCCGTCGCCAGTCATATAGAGCGCTCCGCCTGCCACCTCATGTTCAAAAGTTAAACGATTGTTCTTCCCCCTCTTTTTCTACATATGCGGTGAAGAGTTTGGCTAGGTAACATAATGAAAAGGTATCGGACTGCAAATCCTAGAATGACGGTTTACCTTATCCATGCCAAACATCTCCAATATTTTTTCTACATCTTCATCTCTTTTGATTTCCATGCTAAGAATTTATTTTGTAGCACTAAGATCTTTCATATCAAATTCTTTGCTCAAAAGAGATTTAAGGTGGCATACATTTTTCATGTAATTAGTAACACCCAACACCTTGAAGTACACACAACAATCATACTCAGAGTGTGAAATCAATATCCATCATGTGTGAATTGAAGCGCTTATACAATTGTCTTGGAGATTGCTTCAATCCATAAAGAGATTTTTTAAACTTGTAGACATAGTCTTCTTTTCCAAACTCCTTAAATCCTTTTGGTTGTTGCATATAAATCTGCTCCACAAGTTCATCATTAAGAGAAGCAGTTTTAACATCTAAACGCTCCAACTCTAAGTCTAATTGAGCAGTCAAAGCCAACGAAGCAGTTTTAACATCCAAACGCTCCAAATCTAAGTCTAATTGAGCAGTCAAAGCCAACAACACCCTAATTGAAGTATGCTTCACAACTAATGAGAAAATCTCATTGTAGCATATTCCTTCCTTTTGTGAATATCCTTTTGCAACTAACTTTACTTTAAATCTGTAATTTTCCTTTTGTGATGATCTCTCCTTTTACACATTTGCAACCAATTGCACTATTTTCTTTTGGAAGTTTAACCAACTCACAAGTTTGGTTCTTATGTAGAGATTCCAACTCCTCGACCATAGCTTCCATCCACTTTTTTTTTCTGGATGAGAAATTGTTTCTTGAAAAAAACAAGGATCTCCACAATAAGTTAATAAGGCAAAAGAAGTTGAATCCTCAAAACCATACCTTATTGGAGCTTTATGAATGTTCAGGATCTATCAATGGCAATGTTATGATCGTCTGATTGCTCTTGTAGTGAATCATTACTACTTCCATCTAATGAATCAATTGATTGTGAAGTTACAGAAGCTTCACTGAACTTCACTTACACTTTGGAATTCTGATCATTAGATGAACTTTTTGGCTTCCTCGATATAGCTTTTTCATCGAAAACTACATCCCTGCTAGTCATCACCTTTTGTGCCTTTGAATCCCCACAATCTATAGCCTTTAACTCATTTATGATAACCGACAAAGATACATTTTCTAGATTTAGGATCCAATTTTGATCTTTCATCACTAGGAATGTGTGAATAGACTGGACAACCAAAAATTCTCAAATCAAAATAATTAACATCTCCATTTGTCCAAACCTCTTTTGCAACCTTTCATTTTAACTTTACAAAAGATGATCTATTAACAACATAACAAATTTTATTAATAGCTTTTGCCCAAAACTATATAGGCACTCTTGTGTGCAATCTCATAACTCTAGCCTTTTCAAGTAAAGTCTTGTTCATTCTTTTTGCAACACCATTGTGGTGTTTTAGGAATAGCAAAGTATCTTCTAATTCCTTCACTCTTGTAGAAATCCCAAAACTTGTGGGAAGTGTACTCCCCACCATTATCTGAACAGATGCATTTGACTTGCTTTCTTGTTTGTTTCTCAATATCAGCTTTCCATTGCTTGAACCTACAATATACCTTTGATTTGTCCTTCATGAAGTACACCCATACTTTCCTAGAAAAGTCATTCATGAAACTTACAAAGTATTTTGCTCCACCTTTTGCTTGAGATTTTACTAGTCTCCCTATATCAATATGACTATACTCTATATACATCCTTGTTCTTATGTGTAGATGGTTTGAGAGTAACCCTATTATATTCTCTAAGAATACAATGCTCACATAAATCAACCTTCTAGTGTTTTTATTCCTTTCAACAGTTTTTTCTTGTGAGGTTCTACCATACCATGCTTACCAATTTAACCCAAACGCATACGTTATAGCTCTAAGTCATCAAATTCTATTTTTGAGAAGATGAACTAGCAGTAGCATCAGCTTCATTACCCACAATTGTACTTCCAAATAACCAATACAAATTGTTCTCCATTTGTTTCCTCTTCATCACAACCATGACACCCATGGTAATTTTAACAACTCTACTACCAGGATCTGAAGAAAATGAAAGCAAGATTTTTTCTAGGTCACTTAGGGAAATTAAGTTCTTTTTAATTTGGGTACGCGTTTAACCTTAACCAAGATTCTAACTATCCCATCAAACATCCGGATCTTAATTCTCCCCATCCCCACTATTTAACAAGCATAACAATCGCCCAATGTAATAAAATTAGGTTCACACTCTTTGTAAGTATCAAACAACTCTCTATAAGAAGTATAATGAGACGAACTATAATTTTCTTTTTTTTTCCTTTTCCTTTGTCTTTTTTCAACATCGGACAATCTCTCTTGTAATGACCTTTTTTGTGACACTTAAAACACTCATCCTTTTTCGCCTTAGACTTAGATATACTGCTTAATTTACCATTATCTCTTTTTGTTTCTTTTTTTTCCTGAGATATGCCTCTTCCGGGGTCTAAATTTACAATTAGTCCTTCATATTGAGAATTTTATGACTCAAAATTCTTCTTCATCTGATGAGTTCTCAAGGCTGCTATCACCTCTTCATATGTCACTGTTTTCTTTCCAACTGTTAAAAGATCATCGAAATTAACGTAAGGTGAAGGTAAAAAATATAATAAAATCATTGCTTTCATTTCATCCTCATATTTGTAGTCAACTTTTAACAAATCATTGAATTTCGCGTTAAACCAATTTGCATATTCAATTAAATCACCACCTTCTTGAAACCTGAAGATATACAAGCCATGTTTTAAGAAAAGTTTATTGGTCTCACTATTTTCCCTATATAAACTCTCTAGTTTTTTTTACTAGCCCCTTGTTGTAGTCTCTTCCAACATGTCGTACAAGATTGAATCAGCCAAACACATATGAATTGTACTAACCACTATTTGTTTCATATCCTTCTAATCCTGTGCATCGATATTTTATGGCTTCGTTCCTGTTAAACATCTTATTCACCTTCTATTTGTATTAGTAGATATGCAATCCTAATATGCCCATAGACTGAAATTCCTTCTACCATCAAACTTATCGAATTTCACTTAAGAGGTGTCCATTGCAAATTTTTTCTAATCCTAGGTCAAAAAATCAAGGGCTCTGATGCCAATCGCAGATTATAATAGATAATAAAAAAGAAAACAAATACAATAATTTTTATGTGGTTCAACAACTATGCCTACATCCATGAATAGTCACCTACTTTTTTACTATGTCCCAAGAATGATTATTGCAGCTCTATTTATATTGTTTTTAAGTCTAAAATCTCATATAAGTAGAAATAAGAATTATAAACCTAATACATATTTGAGGCCCACTAGTGAATAATAATTATTCTCTAACAAATATGAATCATATCTCAACAGTTTACACATACTCACATTACTAAGTAGGACAAAAGCATGCTCTTCCTACTCATATTGAGATGGACCCAAGTGTGATTGGAGTGGAGACACACTCATATGGGTTCATTTGTATTATGTTTCAGTCCTACCAAATAATTTCTCTTATTGACAATTACCTTTAGAAATGCAGACAGAGACTGTAACTGCTTCTTTGCAATTGCCCTCAGGCTCTTCAAAAGCTCATTTTCAATCTTCACGCGATCCAATACATGTGCAATTAACTTAAATGTAATCACCTGCTTCGCCAATGCCTCCACAGTCTCCTCCTCGAAGGAGGCCACTTGTTGCCTAAACAAACCCCCTCCTCCATCATTGAACCCAATACTCATTCCCATAGAATCAAAACCACTCTTCCACGCTACACTGCCCCCATGTAACGCCGCTGACATCGATGACACCACACTGGCGCTAGACGACCCCGAAAAGTAGCTCATATCATTAGCAGGACTTGCAATTTCGTTGGAATGATGATTATTTTTGTTGCTTAACGGAGAACTCTGAGACGACGATGTTTCAGAATTTACACCAATTTGTTCGCTAGAAGAAGCCGAAACCTGCCCGGAGACATTCAACTGTTCAAGAAGACACGTCACCAATTTCTCCGCATCGTACTCTTCAATTGGAGGGAAATTCTGAGTTAAGGCCAGCAAAAAAGCCTTCGAAATAGCTAAATTATCACCAGCATTGACAATGATTGCTGCCATAACCACATCACCAACGTAAACAGCAATCTCCTCAGAGAAATCCTTCGATAACTCCGCCGCTTTTGTCACATATCCTATAAAATCAACATAAAACAACGAGATCGAGTCGACGCTAAACGACTGTGGCCAAAAGGATTGCTTAAACGACGACGGAATCGCACGGAAAAACTCAAGAACAAGATCTTCAGGTCTATTATCAACGAATTCAGAACACTTGGAGAGGAATCGAGCCAAAACAAGAACGGCATTGAGCTGCGAGCGCGTAACCCTAGGTGATCCGGCTTGCAAAGCCTCCGATGGAGGACAGCGATTGCAAATCCACGTCAATTTATCCTTGAATTGCGCCGGTTTCTGCGCCACAAGGTCACAGAGCTCAACCAATGACTCCATTATCAAATCTAGAAAGAAAGATCAAAATAGAGAATCGAATTTGAAAATGTATTGGCAAAAGTTATAGTATAGATTGTGAGAAATAAATGGCGGATTTAGGGTTTGATTTTGGATTATGATAATGGAAATGGAAGCATTGTAAGGTCGCTGTAGGTAGCTGTTTTAATTGTTGTTGTTATTGTGTTCTCTGTTTTTTTGTTTTTTTTTTTTTTTATGATTTTTGTGTTTCTGTTTGGTTTTCTTGGTGAAGACAGTTCCCGCGCCTCTCTTGGATCCTTTTTTCCTCTTCTCCTTTCTCTCTCCGTCAAGCTTGGACAGTACTTTTCTCTCTCTTCAAATTACCAAAAATATACTTCTTCTTTTTTATTTTTTGTCGAAATAAAAAATATAAATTGAAAAGGCAATTTTTAAATTAAAAGATTGTAAAATGAAAGGCTTAAAGGAAAAGTCATTGTTAATTTTTCAACTACACTTAAATTTTTATAAATTAATAATTTTTATTATTTAATAATTTTTTATTTTAATTTAAATTAATATTCAATTAATTAATAAAATTAATAAATTTCAACAATATAAATTAACATATAAAGATTTTAGTATTGTGTATTACTTTTTATTTTTTTATATTACTTTTAACTTTGAAAATAATAAAAAATTATTAACTAAAAATATTAATATTTAATAATTTTGATTTAAACACAATTTTAAATTGAAAATCTTACATCCTATTAACTAAATATATTAACAGCTTCCTCTTATAAACATTTTGACATATTAAGAATATTAATAATTTATGTGTAAACTTCAAAGCATAAATGTGAGTCATTACATTTGGATTTGTAAAATAATCTCTCATAAATAATAAACAATCTAATTATAAAATATAAAATTATTATGAATTTTTTTAATTTATTTTAATATTTTTAATTAATTTATTATTTTAATTTATTAATTATTTTAATCTCTTTCTATTTTTATAATTCTCTTACATTTAATATCTCAGAATTAATTTTTATATTTTTCAAAATAATTGTAATGAGAATATTATTATCAATTTAAAATAAATGTAGTTTGGATTAATAAATATCACAATTAAATTAAAATATATTAAAAAAATAAGATAAAAGGAATATTATATTTGAATTCATCATTCTTTTTTATTATTTAAAAAGTGATACTTTGATTCAATCATATAAAAATTAAATTGATCAAACTGAATCAAATCGATCAAATTAAATTGAAATCGATGATTACATAATTATTTAATTTGATTTAGTTTAAAAATAAAGTAAATTAAAAGTTCGGTTTAATTATATATATATATTGCTTTTTACTATTATAATAATTAAATATTTTGTATTTTATTTTATATACACAAATATATTTTTTTAATCTAATATTAATGTAAAATTTTAAAAAATATCATTTATAAAAAATAACTAAGGATAAATAAAAAAAAAAATAATTCTTAAGAAAAATACAAGTTTTTGGTGTGTTAGTTGATGGAATAGATAAGTTTTATGTTGTACATTGAGTTATTTTGAAAAAATTATTATCATCCATATTTTATAAATGTTTTTATCAAAATTTATAATAAAATAATAACGATTTATAAAAAAAATATTTAGTTTGAAATTGAAAAATCGAAGACGATTAAACTAAATCAAAACGAAACAAGTCGATAATTTGATTATAATAATGATTTAATTTAATTTAAAAATAAAAAATTAATTTAATTTAATAACAACTTTTTAAATTCATCAAACCGATCTGATGACACCCGTAACTATAATTCTTGATTCGAGATTGAATATATAAATATCAAGATGAGTGTAGGAGATTTTCTTTTATTTTTTTGGGGGTAAGGGAGAAGATATTTTTTTAATTATTTGTTAATATAAATAAAAAACAATGTTATTTCTTGTTACTTTTCTTTATGAGAAAAATGAAAATATGACCCTCATATATATTACCATCATTTTTTATTTTGAATGCGCAAAAATAATCTTAAAATTACAAAAAAAAAAAAAAAATTCATCACGCTTTTTTTCTGTTTTTTCTCTTATATATATATTCCAAATTAATAACTAATTTAATTAATTATATTTTTAAATATAATGACATGAAAATATATTGACTATATTAATTTGCATAAATAATAATTTGGATCTAAAAATATAATGACAAGAAAATAAATTAATGAGATAACTAATTTTTATTAAAAGAATTATTTGAAACATGATAAATAAAAAAAAACAATCTAAATAACTTTTGAAATCAGTGTTTATTATATATATGATAAAATATTTTCAACATTTTAAAATATTCAATATACTTTATCATATATGTAAAAATATTCAATATAAAAAATATATTCAATTATAATTTTTTTTTAATACAATTTATATATGCACAAAAATATTAATTATGCCATGCGTTAAAATATTTTAAAATAATTTTCTCATATATTAAAAATTTAAAAAAATAAAAAAGCACAAAATATAACATAAAACTAGTTAATATAAATTATATTTAATTATTTATTCTTTTAATTATGTCAAAAATGAAAATTTTTAAATCTAATTATTTTAAACTGAAATTTTATTTATAAAAATTATTTAAAAAAAATATCATAATTAATTTAAAAATACTCAAATTACTAATAAATGAGTAAAAAAAATAATTAATTAAGATTGCGTTCGAATATATAGATTTAGATTTGAAATCTCATATTTTAAATTTATGATTTGAAATTTATAAATTTATAAATTTATTATTCAGAAAGGGTAAAGAATTTAAAATTTTAATTTTGAAATTTATTGTTTAAATAATTATTTAAATATAAATATAAATTTAAAAAATATGATAATTTAAAACTATATAATAAAATAATTATTATATATGTAATTTTTTTCAGAGTTCGATATTATATATAACTTTTAATTAATTATTTTTTTAAATTTAATAGTACACATAATTTTTAATTAATCATACTTTATCAAGAGTTTAACATTTCTCTCAAAAATCCATCAGTTAAAACAAAGATGCAGAATAAGTAACCTGCAGAACAATAGACACACCCAGCAACTGATACAACAAGAAGGGACAGAAAGAAAGCCAAAAGAATTGAGCTACACATGCAATCTAAATTAAGTTAGATGATGGAGATTCTTCTAAGCTTTAAGCTTATTGAAACCAAAATTCAAAAGACTGAAATCTAAGTATTCTTTCAAATAAGGAGATTTTAACATATAACTATCCAAAAGCACCAAGAAGCAGAGATGAATTTTCTCAATATCAAACCAAGCATCAAGAACTTAATGAGAGCAGTGACTTGAAAGGCAAGAGAATCTGAAGCATAAAGGAGCAAGAAAACCCAACAAGCAAAAAGCCACAAAAACGAGACTTTTGAAAGCCAAAAAAAACTCCAAGCAGATAAATCTTAGGGGAAATAAAGAAGACAGAACAATAAAACAGAGCCAGATCAAAACAAAACATATCTGAAATCACTACCATCCATGACAGAATTAATCGGAGATCTTAATCTTTGTGTATTTGAAATAACAATATAACATTAGAGATTTAAAATATTTAATTATTAGCAATGAAATTTTATTGAGTATTTAGCCGAAATCTAAATCAATTTAATTTTTAACAAATGAAATTTTATTGAATATTTGGCCGAAATCTAAAACCATCTAATTTTAATGGTTCATACAAAAAATTTAGTTTAAATTTAAATACAATAATTAAATTTATAATATCCAAACATACCATAATAGTATTTTTACGTCTTTTGAATATATAAGACCTAGCCTTTTTTGTCCTAATCAACGCAGTTAGCTCCTAAAAGTTGTTCATTTCGTTTGCGTTGACGATGCTTCTAGTTAACGAGTCTATTCAATAACATCATACGTGGGATGATAATTTTGCCCCATTCATAAATATTTATTTGATTTGATTCAAGTATAATAGATAACATTTGATTCGTTTAGTAAATAAAACGGGATAAATTTTTATATTATATCCATGATGATTTTGAATTAAATTCGAGTAATAGTGATACCCGCTCTGAACACGACCCGATTATATATATATATATTATATATATTTTATTTTTAATATTTTATTTATATATAATTTATAGTTATTTTTTATGTGAAATATAAATTATATTGTATGGAGTGAGACAAATTTTTTATATTATATTCATGATGATTTCAGATCAAATTCGAATAATAGTAATATCTGCTTCGAACATGATCCGATTATATATATATATATATATATATATATATAATATTTTATTTATATATAATTTATAGTTATTTTTTATGTGAAATATAAATTATATTGTGTGGAGTGAGATAAGTTTTTTATATTATATCCATGATGATTTCAGATTAAATTCGAGTAATGGTAATATCTGCTCCGAACACGATTCGATTATATATATTATATATATTTTTATTTTTAATATTTTATTTATATATAATTTATAGTTATTTTTTATGTGAAATATAAATTATATTATATAAATATTTAAAATAAATAAATATATATATTTTTTAAAAATTAAAAAAAATATATATAAACAAAAATATTTGATCCATCCTATTATCCATCTCTTCCCGATCCGAAGTAGAACGGATGATAAAATAAGTATTTTTATTATTAAATGAATTAATTTCAAATTTTACAAAATTTATTTCAAATCTGAACGTTGTGATATCTAATCACATTATTATTTTTCATATTATGATCAAGTTGACACAATAACAAAACAAATGCCATAAGTTTAAATCTATTAATTTTGTATTGAATCATGACAAATATTATTATTTCAATTATGTAACAAAATTAAAATAAAATATTTCACTAACCAGTTACAGGCAAAAAAGTGGTATTTTAATTTATTATTTAATATGATAATTATTAAACTTAAATACAATCCTGTTAAAATTATTAATTATAAGAATTTTTATTTGTATTTTTATTGTGCTTCTTTGCATGGGAAATAATATTCCATAAGGGAAATATAATTATCATTGTTTTTCATTATTTCTCCAGTAAAACTTAGAAGCTGAATGTTAGGTGCACTTTGACCAAATATAAATAAAAGTGAAGAGTTGGAGGATAATAGAATATATACATCATTTAATACTTAAAATTAAAATTTTAAATTTTAAAATAACATCTTATTTAAATATTTTAATACCTACTAATACATTTATATAATAAGAATTTGGATCTTGAATTTAGATCTGAGTGAAATTTTTTATTTGGATAATTAAAATTAATGTTATTTTTTGATACATGGATTTGGATTTATAATTTTAATTTTAAATTTCATATTTGAAATCTATAATTTAAAATTTATAAATTTATAAATTTCTTATTTGGAGAGTGTAAAGAATTTTAAATTTTTTAAAAAATAAAGATTTTAGATTAAAAATGAAGATGATATATTTGAAATAATTAAGTAAAAAAATATTTTTAAAATATTAAATTTTTAAAATATTAGATTTCATTAGATATTTGAATTAAATTTAAATTTACTTAATTTTAAGATCCAAATAAGATATAATTTTAAGATCCAAAGAAGATATTTGATTCAAATCTAAATTTAAGGATCAAATTATTGTGATCCAAACAAACTATAAGTGAATTTTTATTTAATATAAATATTTAATAAAATCTAATCATTCAAGAACTTAATATTTTAAAATTATTTTTTACCTAATTATTTTAAATCTATTATTTTTATTTTTAACATAAAATCTTCATTTTTTTTGTAGGAAAATTCTTACATACAATAGGAATTATTTTTATACACCCAACCAATAAATGATGAGATATTTTAGCTACTATGATTTATTTATTTTTTTTTCCAAATAAAAAGACTTCAATACTCATTTTTTATTCCTTATATTTTTATTTCATTGGATTAATATATACACCAATGTAGATAAATATTTTTCTTATTTTCAACTTTAAAATCTAAAATTTCAAATTTTTTACCCTTTTTAAATAAGGGATTTATAAATATATAGAATTCAAATTGTAAATTTAAAATATAAAATTTTAAATCTAAATTTTAAATTAAAATCATGCATCTAAACACTATCTAATATATTTTCATAATTTAAAAATTTAAACACTTAAAATTGAGTTTTTAAATTTTATTTATTTAATGGAACATTTGAAATATTTGTGTTCTACTTAGTTACATTAAAAATTTAAGTAAATCTATTTACTATTATCAAAATAAAAATTATATAAGCTTAATTCACATATTGTTATTTGATAATTATGTATAATTTAAAATAAATATAAGATTATACAGAAATTTAAATACTTAATTAAATGTATAAATTGATTTAAATTTAAATATTATAATGCTCAAATTAAACTTCTCCTATGAATAAATGAATACACTCCATTATTGCGTACCGACATATTGTCACATAATTAATCTAAAAATATTTGTGGAAATGAAGTTTGAAACCAAATATTCTAAATGGAAATGAATTAATATACTAATCTCTTCAAATCTAAAATAGAAACTAAAAAATAATAACTAAAAAATAAAAAATGGAAATAATACCAAATGAGATCTAAAGCAGTGGAAAATTTCCATTTTGTTTACAATCAATTTTAATAATTGATTTCGGACATATTTGGGTAAAATTCTATTTTTAAAATAAAATTTTAAAAATATTATTTAAAAAAAAATTATTATATCTCACTTAAATTTTTTATATTTTAAATTTTAAAATAATATTTTAATTTAATATTTAAAAAAAATCGTTTATTTCATATTTATTTTAATCAGATAAATCACCCTCTTAATATGTAAGCAAGGCATTGTAGTAAATCTTTGTACGTGTAATAATTTATCCCAAAAGAGGAAGACTACTTGAGGAACACAAAAAGGCTGTAAAAATTTGGCCCATTACATAGTTGCACCTTGCTGTGGGCATGGCAAAAGCATTATTCCAATTTGATAGCTACACATCTTATGATTTTGAGAAATTATAGTGGATGTTTGGATTGTAAAAATTGAGTTTTGTGAATAAATAAATATTGTCAAAACTCATTTTAGAATAAACATCATTTTGATGTTTATAAAAAAAATTATTTGAAAGTTTTCAAATTTATTTTTCAATTGAGTTTTTAAAGTGCCAACACTTTTTAAAAAACTAAATTGACAAAAAAGTTTATTAACATCTTTAAAATGAATTTTGGATTGGATTAATTACTTTAACACCTTTATATTTTTTTTATATTATATTAATATATTTTTATATTTTAAAATTATACTAAAACATTCCTATATTTTATCACCGCTGAAATTTGAAGTCTTTCTATCCAAAAATCTATCGATTTACTGCTTTTTATTTTTATTTTTATTTTTATTTTCACTCTCATGTCATTAATACCTATTCACATTCACCCACGGTTATCAAAATCGAACAAAATCGACTAGTTGAATAGAAAAAGTCGGGAACCGAATCAAGGATCGGAATGGTTAGTCCCCTTTTATCCATCCCTAAGAATTGGATAAAAAATTAATAAATTGATCGATCCAAACTGGCTTTTTCAATTTGAGAGAATCTATTTTTTTTTTTTTTTATCAAACCAAACTGGTTTTTCCTATTCGTTTCAATTTTACCAGACTCCAAAACTTACCCGAAGCCAAAATTATGATCTTGTTGCATAATACTCTATTGTGTGTATAGATATTTAAGTAAGTGAATATCCATAACTTACTATATATATAACTTTTGACTTAATATTATTGAATTTACACCATAAAAATACAGTATTATATAAATTATTGATTTAGTCATAATTGTATTATATTTATTTTCATCATATATATAATAAATGTCAAATTATATATACATATATATGTATACCGGTTTTTTTAGTTTAATTGGTTCGATCCCGGTCGAACCTCTGATCCTATGCCTTTATTAATTTTTAATCGGTTCGGTTTTAAAAACATTGGACTCACCCAAGTTTAGTTTCCCCATGGTTATCAAAATCAAACAGAACTAGCCAGTCGAACCAGAAAAACTATAAATCGAACTAAGGACTGAGCCGGTCAGTCCTTTTTACCAGTCCTTGAAGAATCGAATAAAAAATCGGTGAACCGATCAAATCGAACTAATTTTTTGATTCGGGCAGGTTAATTTTTTATTTTTTATTTAATTTTTGATCAAAACGACGCCTTTTTGCCAAGCAAAAATGACGCCGTTTTAATTTAAAAGAAATTAAGAGAATTTCAGTAATTTCGTTTCAATTTTACTCAACGTCAAATGACCCTATTGCATATTACCTTATTGCTTGAGTAGATATTTGAACAAGTGAATGTTTATAATTTATTATATATATAACTTTTGACTTAATGTGATTGGATTGACACCATAAGAGATATGATCTTATATAGATTTTTGATTTAGTCATAATTACATTACATTTATTTTCATAATATATATAATAAATATCAAATTATATATACATATATATGTATATCAATTTTTTTTTATTTAATTGATTTGGTCCCAATTAGACCTTTAATTTTCTAATTATCTGCTTTTATCAATTTTTTTAATCCATCCAATTCTAAAAATATTGAATTTCCCTACAAGAAATAAAGAAACTCATTTTAGATTCAAACTACAAGAACAAGAACATATCACCATCTTAAAAAAAAACAAGAACAAAGTTCAACAACTCCAAAGTCCAAATTACCCCACCTATGCACTATAAAATTAAAAATCAAGAAATCGTCATTTTTTCTTTCTTTTTCACTTTCCAGAAGAAAGAAAATAAAAGAAATGGGATACTAGAATCATTGTTTCATTAAATATTAAAAGGAGGCACAAAAAATTCTTCAAAAATTCATCATTATATTCCTCTCATTCTCTTTCCTCTCCTTCCTCTTATTTTCTTCTTTCCTCCTCTGCCGCCCCTTTCCTCTTCTTCACCCTCACTTCCTTCCTCTAATTTCTCGCTTCCTCCAAATCCCGCAAGCAAAATACCAACAAGAACAATACCAATAATACCAATCCTTTCGACAACTCTATCCCTCCAATTGCCTTCAACAATTTCGCTCCGCCTGAAAATGCTGCTCACTTTGTCACTGCATTCCGAGCACTCCACTGAACACACATGGTCTATGAAACCCCCTATTCGTGATGCCCAATGGAGGTCGTTGTATGGGCTCTCGTATCCAGTTTTTATTACTGTTGTTGACAATCTTAAGCCTCATATTATTGCATCTAATCTTTCTTTGCCTTCTGATTATGCTATTGCTATGGTCCTTTCGCAGTTAGGATTCGAGGAGCTCAGATTTTCTGAAATTTCCCTTTCCTTCTTAATTGATTTGTGATTGATTTTGTTCGTTGATTACTGGGTGGCAAGGATTTTGAGTTATTATTCAAGTTTCTAAGTGAACTGTTTATGGGGTTTGTTCATAATTGTTGATTAGTTTAGAAAATTTGATAAGGAGTTTTTTGGTTTTTTAGTTTAATCTCATTGAAAGAAAACGATATAGATTTGGAGTAAAAATGTAGTGGGTTTGGGATTTTTTTGTGCAAAGGATGGAGAAGGGATATTGTAGGGGTAGTTTTGATATTAAAATAAATATTTTAAGAAAATTTTATCTTTTTTCACTTTAATTAATGGAAAAACCGGAAAAAAAAAAAAGAAATAAAATGATGTAGTTCAAAATACAGGTGTTTTAATATAATTTTTAAAATATAAAAATGTATTAATATAATATAAAAAAATATAAAAATGTCAAATTAATTAATATTCTTAGATTCTCAAAAAAATATTATCATCTTCGTGATTTCGGTCAAGAGCAATCATTTACGCTAGAATGAATATATATTCGTAAATAAGAAAAATTTATCAATTGTATTATGATACCATGAATCAAACACTAATCAATAATAAGATGAGGAACAAATCAATTTTTATTCAATACAACACTTTAATTTCTACTGTGTTTGCCTTGAAAATCATTTTTTATTTTTTATTTTATAATTGTGCTAGCTCCAACATATAATTAAGCTTAAATTTTATCCTCGATAGACATAAAGTACATTGTTACGTCCTTTTTAAGTAAAACAGACAATAAGTTTTCCTCAGGTTTTGTGGTTACAAATTGCAATTTCAAATGAAGTGTAATCAATTACTATTATTAAATGTCCAATTAGTTAATTAAAAAAAGGTTAACATAATAATTTGGAAATTTTCACTCAGGCTGCAGTTAGTACTTGATTTAAGGTCAATTTAAAATTGCATGCTGATTGAGCTATATTGTTGAGAAATATTATTGATGAGGTTATTTAAGTTTTATTTGGTTGGACGATAAAGAAAGATTATGTAGAAAGTGTTTGGATAAAAATAAAATTTTAAAAATATTATTTTAAAAAAAATTATAATATCTAATTTTCTTTGTTACGTTTTGAATAAATTACTTAAATACTAAAATAATCATTTAACATTTTTTAAATTTTTAAACGTCGTTACATGCTTATTTTAAATAAATTCAAATATACTCATATGAACAACCTTGAATTAAGAAACCGCTAATTTGGTAAATATATAAATAAGAGCAATTTTAGAATGCTGATACACTAAAATTTTATTTTTATTTTTTTAATATTATTAAGATTCACAATCATTACTTACTATTAGATTAAGACATTAATTATACTAGAATTTGATTTTTGAGATTAGTATTTAAGAGGTAATTTTTTAGTATAGTGATCCAGTGTAGAATTTACCTTTAAATGAGTGTGTGATGAGTTTGGTTTGCGCTTTTAAATTTAGATTTATTCAAAAAAAATTTAATATATGTTGAGTATAAATTTTTTGAGTATGAAAATGATATTCATTGCATTAAAGGGGACCCGAAGTCTCATTACACAAAATAATTGTCAACTTTCGAGGGGGTTGCCTATCTTAATCCAAAGGGCATGAACATTTAGAAATACAATTAACCACCTAATAATAAGGGATGGAGGGATCTATATGCATAAGTGGGTCGGATCACGTCAATAAAAATATATTTTATAAATTAAAAAAAAAATTATTTCATCTATTTAAAATCAATTTTTTATATAGATATATTATGAGGAAGCAGTGATTTAATAAAAAAATTTATTTAATCCATCTAAATTTAATTTAAATTAAATTATATATTTAAATTTTCATTTGATCAATTTAAATTTAATTTAAATTAAATTATATGTTTATTTTATAATGAAAAATTTTTATTTTTATTTAATTGTCTGAGTTAAAAGAAAATAATTTATTTCATACAGTTTTGTACGATAAAGTGGGAAGTTTTTCAATTTATACAGTTTTGTAGGGTGGAAAAGTGGAAAGTGTTTAGAGATGCTTCAATTATGTTCATTTTGGGGTTAATTATTATTTTATCCGTGTAAAATATTTAATATATTAAATTTTTTATAATTTTTTAAAAATATATTAATTTTTTTTTATAAATGTTTCATTGTAATAATATATTTTTCAGTCTAATTTTGCAGTTAATCAATTTTAAAATGATTAATAAAAATTATAAAAAAATAAAAATTTCGTTATCTTTTATTTTTAATTAATTACATTATATGTTTGCTTTAAAAAATATTTTTTAGGGTTAATTTTTTTTTTAATTTTTTTGATAAATTTGAAAATAAAAAATAGATAAAAATATTTTTTAAAAACACTTTGTATTTTGTATTTTTTATTTTAAAAAATAATTTAAGAAGAAATTAAATTATTTCTTCTTAATTTTTTAATACAAATATTTTTTTTTTCATATTTTTAACAAATTTGAAAATAAAAAGTAAAAATATTTTTTATTTTTTATTTGTTATTTTTATTTTCAAATTTTTTATTTTTTAAAAAATAAAATAAAAAATATTTAAAAAATATTTTTGTTTATTTTATTTTTAAAGTTGTCAAAAAATATAAAAATATATTTTTTAACCCTAAAAATTTTTTAAAGCAAAATTAGGATGTAATTAATTAAAAATAAAAGACAAGAATATTTCTGTCTTTTTATTATTCTTAACTAATAATAAAATTTAACGGAAAGATTTAATAATATATTATGACATTCATAAAAAAGGAGTTAATATATTTTTAAAAAATCATGAAAAAATTAATATATTAAATCATTTAATATGAAAAAATCGTAACTAATCTTAATTTTATTCAATTAAAACGTAAAATTATCAGTCTACTTGCTTATACGTTTATATACAGGCCATTAGATTGAAAAAAATTTAAATGAATTGCTAACCATGCTTGAAACAAGTAACATATATTATATATATTCACATATAAAAAATTATTAATTAAATATAATGCAATAATGAACTTTTTTTTTCTGAAATTAAAAAGAATCATGCACGATTATCCAATATCATTAAATTTAAATATATCAATTATTTTATAATAATGAATTGACATAAAAAGCTATCAAGCATTGAGCTTAGCTATTAAGCCAGTTTTTTAGGAAAAAAGTTAACTATTTTATGTTTGTCATCAATTTATTAACATGCTACTCCTTTGTACAGAAATTAATGTCATAATTTTCTTTTTAATATATCCTAATTATTTTTGAAAAATAAAAATATGATTATATTTAATTAAGAAAAAATAAATATTAAAATAGAAAAAAAAAATTTAATATTTATATATTTTATAATTATAATATTTATTTTGAAATGGAGTAGTTAGTAATTATGTCACAAAATACAGCTGTAGCTTCATCCCTTCATATACATATTTTCATGTGAGATTTTTAAAGAAATCTAATGATATTTGCCTATTCTATGTTTAATATTATGTACTTGATTATATATACATAAGAAAAAAAGGGTAAAATTAAATTTTCAAATAGATTGTAATCAATTCGGATCCGTTATCTCACTATATCAAATTTAAGCAACGCATTTATTATGCATTTATTTTTAGATTATGACTTGGTGAATGTATATTATTAAATTATAATTGGAATATCTTCAAAACATTCTCATGGTCGAATACAGAATGAAATTCATATACATCCTCAAAACATAAGCACCACAGTTCTTAATGATATTTTCCTAAAGATGGT
Source organism: Aleurites moluccanus (assembly GCA_948193065.1). Classification (NCBI taxonomy): domain Eukaryota; kingdom Viridiplantae; phylum Streptophyta; class Magnoliopsida; order Malpighiales; family Euphorbiaceae; genus Aleurites; species Aleurites moluccanus. Next base: position 37,219 of record CANXYC010387509.1, read on the forward strand.
TGTTAATGTTTTTCACTAAAATTCCTAAAAAATGGGTGTTAAAATTTTTCACTAAAATTTCTAAAAATATGTAAAGTCTTCCCATTAAAAGAATCAAACAAAGAAGAATAATAAAATTAATTAGATGTTAAATCTGAAGGCATCATGATTAGAAAATGTAGAAAATTATAGAATGGCATATATAAAGATATAAAGATTATTATAAAAACATCAAAGCAAATGCCATAAAAGCCCATTCAATTCAAGAACTACTACTCCATGCATGCTAGCTATAATCTACTAGTTCTGCAGCTAGCTACCATTAATCCATTATTCACATAAAAAATAAAGAAAAATAAAATGAAAAAGAAAGAAACCCATAAACCCAATACTCAAATCGATCAATTTTCTCTCAATCAACGTTCAAATTAAAAGGGCCATCAGGATCAATTTGTTTGCACAATCCAAGTAAGATAAAGAAGACGATCTTTAGCTCCAGTTCGAAGATTCTTAGTATGCTTATAAAAATACTTGACAAATGTATTTTCAGATTCCCGAACTTTGTTATTTTTATTTATTAAATTTTTATGTTTTATTTTATATTGATTGAACTCTCAAACTACTAATTTTATATTTATTGAAGAATTATTTCATTAGTTGAATGAAATTTGATTATTTGAGATAATAAATTAAAAAAAATAAATTAAAATACCTACTAAGAAAACGACGCCGTTTATCATCAAACAAATCCAACAATAACCCTTCTATTTTTTACACCCATTATTCATAATCAAAAAATCCCCTCTTAAGAAGATTGGAGAAAAATTTTCCATTAAATATTTTGTCCAATTAAGAAAATAGAACATGTTTCAAGCACAAAGATTAAAAATTTATCACCAAACAAAGTAAAGGTCAAGCAAAATATTTAAACACCAAAACTTATCACTAAACTTGTTTTCTTACACTTTCTCAGCAAACAAACACGGGTTTAATAAATTTTCACGATCAAGAAAAAAAATCGAAGAAACCCAAACATTTCTTCCTTTCTTCAAACGAAACAAACATCAAAACAAGGATGTAAAAACTTTAAGTTTTGTAGATTTTGAGAGACCTGGAATTGCGGTGAAGAGGCGACAAGTGATTAGGAAGCAATGATGAAGGGACTTGGGCTTGTGGTTGGCAAGTCACCAAACCTATTTCTAATCTTCAACAACAAAAATTCATAAAATCAGACCCAAGCCAATAATAAGACCTAGATGACAACTATAAGATGAAAATCGAACCTACCCAGAAATTCCCAAAACTAGCACAATAGCAAAATCGTCAAAATCCATCGAAATCTCAAACGAAAAGCGAACAATGAAAACCCACGAAATCACCATATAAAAACCAAACCCATCAAACAATTAGGTGAGTGAAACTTGGTGAGTATAATTCACAAAAAGGAAACAAGACCCACAAAGCCACAATCTGAGTACAAAATTGAAACCCAGACCCATAAAACAACAATCGAGCACAAGAGAGAGAGTGGTGGTGAGATTAGAGAGAGTGAATCGAGCTCCTATGTTTAGATGAAATCCACTAGATCAGTGCCGCAAGGGTTCGGTTCTTCCTCAAAATCAATTAAAGACAGGAAGGGGTGTTTAAAGGTGAAGGAAAGGATTTAGTGGCTGAACGGCTACATTGCTAGAAAATAATGGTGGAAACTTCAATTGTCATTTCTCCCTCTCTTCAATCTTCTAAATTTTACTCTGGACGCTTTCATTTCCTAGAGAATTAAGACTTGCATGGAGTCGAAGGGCTAATTTATTGGTGGTGGGTGGCCGGATTGGTGTTAGCGGTGGCGGATGGAGCAGCTGGGTTCTCCCTATTGCTCTCATTTCTCTATGCTTCTCCAGTTCTCCTCTCTCCCAATCCCTTTTTTGTTTTTTTGTTAATTTTGCTAATAGTTGAATTTTGTTGTGTTTTTTGTCCTCCACTCACAAAAACTTGCTACGGTGAGCGTAAAGTAAACATCATTAGGGACCATCAAATAATCCTTCAATAGACACGAAATGAAATATAGGGATTAATAGATAAAAACAACAAAGTTCAGGGATTTGAGGATGTCTTTCGCCAAAATACTTCAATTGTTCAAGAGTACAGCAACCCAGCATCTGAACCAGAAGCAAAAAAAGCCAATTAATCGATTTTTTCTTCTTAGAAATCAATAGCTTCACACTATTTTTCTTGTTCGCAATATTTGCAACTGGGCAAAACAGGAGTCATCCAAACACAGGGTGCTCTACCCGGTATAGCTGCCTTATTTTCAGCAAATAAAACTCTCTACTTCAGCAAACTTCTCTCTCAAATTAAAAACCATTTCATATTGTTTCTCACATCTCTTACATTGAACTGCACCAGTAATGATTTCAATCTTCTTTTTCGACAGCAAGTACTCCATGCTATGAACAGTAATTAGTCGCCCATGGGTACAGAGGAGGCACGTTTTCGCTTTTTCCTTCGCTGGGTGTCCGCGTAGTGTTTCGCCGAGCACGAGAAGGGCGACATTGTCAAGCACTAGGAGCTTGCAAAGGTGGTGGTGTAGTGACAGTAGCAGTAGCCGCACCTGTACCCGCATAAAACAATGGCGGAAAAGAAAGCTGATTAGGAATCGGGATTGGAATTGGGTTTTCGATTTCTGGAAATTTTCTTTGTTGTTGTTGCGGCAATGTCAATTGAGGAGGCGGCTTAGTAGATTTGGGAGGACTAATATGTAAAGAAAGAATAGCGAGTGAATCTTCATCATCTCCACCAATACCAACTGGCCCAACTCCAATATGTTCCTCAAAATCATTTCTCTTTTAGATGTTAGAAACTGTTCAAAATCTGGTTTGCCATTGTCATAGCTATTCTTTATATTTGCAGAGATTTCATGATCACTGGGTTCTCCATGATGAGAAAGAAAGAGAAAGTTTAGGGTTTTAGATAATCAGAAAAAAAAGGGAGTGATTGGAAGATAAGAAATTGAGAGAAATTTAAAGATACAGAAATATAATTTATATTAAAAGAATTGGGGTTGGATTGGATTAAATTCTTTCAAATTTTGTAAAAGAACTACTCAGATTCTTTTTCCCCTTTTACGTGGGTCTATAATCTTTATCACAACTGATTCTGTTTCGCTTGGCTATAATATGCAGGTGTTTGGACGCGGGTGTTTGGATCTTATTATGAAAAAAAAAAAAAAAAGTTTTGTAAATAAAAATTTATTATTTTTTAAAATTTCAATTATAAAAATTCATTTTAAAATAAATATTATTTTGATATTTAAAAATTTTTAGCTGAAGGCTTTTAAATTCATTTTTCAATTGAATCTTTTAAAAATGTCAAATACTTTTAAAAAATTTAATTGCTAAAAAGCTCTATTTACCTTCTTTAGGCCATCTCCAACCATAAATATAAAAATATAATCAATTTTATACCATTTTACAGTTTATATCATATCAAACAGTAATTTCATCTCCAACCATAATTCTATTTTTAACATCATTTTTTACATCAAAAAAGAATATTCTTTTTATATTTTTTTTATCTATTTTATACAATTTATTATAATTTCTCAATATTTTATAATATTTCACTAATTGTCCATAAATAAATATATTTTATATATTTATTAAAAAAATTTAATTATTAATTTAATAAAGTGATAATATAACAAATTAAATTATAATAATTTATTAATTAAATGATTCATTTACTATTAATATATTATTTATAATATATTAATACATTAATAAAAAGAATCAATACTAAATTTGTATTTAATATATAAAACAATCGAGATCTAATTTTGACAATTTGAAATCTAATTAAATTAATCGATACTAAATTTAATTAATTCGAAATATAAAGTTAATCAACCGAGGCAATTAATTAAATTGAATATATAATATAATAATTGGTATAAATTAATTTTTATTATTTCAAATTTTTATATTATATGTTCAAATTAATTAGTTTTTTTAAAATATGATTTTTTGATAAAAATTTAGATAATATTAATTTTATTACTTATATTTAATTTAAATATTTATGTAAGAATTATAATATATATATATTTAAAATTATAATTTAAATATAATTGGAATTTTTTATAAAATAAAATTTTTAAAATTAATTATTTATATAAATTAAAAACTAAATAATAAAATTTAAAAAAATATGGACTTATTTATAAAATTATTATTTTAATTATAATATTTATATATATATAAATTAAATAAAAAATATAAAAAAAATATAGTTGATGAATAGTAAAACACCAAATTAATATTTTACTATTTATGAACGTCATTTTATTTTGTAAAATGACACTCGATTGAAATTATTTATTTACGCCAACACCATTTTGACGTAATATTGGAGATGGCCTTAAAATAACCGAACAACTTGACGGAGTATGTATTTTAAAAATTGCTTTGATCATATAAATGGGATGACCGAGTGAATCTGATTAGTTCATTTAAGTGGGAGTATTTTTGTTGTTTTATATTAAATGATTAATTATAGAAAAAAATCACTTGTAAAATTATAATTTTATCACGAATTAAAATTTTTATCAATTTTATACATATATTTTCAATTTATGGTAAATTTAATATAAAATCGAAATTCGATCAGAGCGTGGTATGTTAATGTGGTATTTTTTATTATTATTTTTATTACGTCAGGATCTGACTAAGAAATCAAATCGAAACAACCTAATCAAATCAAATTAAATTAATTTAAATCGAACGGTTTCATTTAATTTTTAAACTTCAATTCAGTTCAATTAATTTTTTTGAAATTTTGATTTTTTTATTCGGTTTGATTTTTCAAAAAGAAACCGAATAATTTTTTTGAAATCTCAGTTTTGGGAATTTAGTTTCTGTTCAGTTCAAATTGAATTGATCGATTATTTACCCATTTATTTCTTTTTTTTTTATTATTTTTTTAATTTCCTGATCATTCAATTCCAAAAATATTGATATGTTAAAATTAGTAAGGTTCGATTTGGATATTTTAATTTTCTTTTAAAAATCAAAATAATTAAATCGAACCAAACTGAACTAGAAAACAAATTATTTAGATTGAACTAACATATTTTGATCCAATTATTTATATTATTTAAATAAAATAAGTGAATATATATATATATATATATATATATATCGGTTTCTCTTTTGAAGAAAACTAATCTAAATAAATAAAAAATTAAAATTTTAAAAAATAATTAAATCGAATTGAAGTTTAAAAAATTAAATCAAACTGATTAATTCAAATTATTAAATTTGATTTAAATTAATTAGTTTAATTCGATTGATTCAATTTGATTTTCTAATAAGATGTTATGTGATAAAAATAATAATAATAAATGTCACGTTAGCTTTGACATTCAAATTTTAACCGAATTTTAATTTTATGTTAAATTTATAAAAAATTAAAAATATACGTATAAAAATTACCAAAATTTTTTAATTTGTAATAAAATTATAATTTTGTTTGTGTCTACTATAAGTAACTTTATCTTGGGTTTGTTTGATAAAACATTACGAAACATATTTAAGAAATATTTTGGACAAATAAACTCTTAATAAATATCTTAAAATTCATTTATGAATTTTTACTCAACATGTTACTGCTCCATTTTGTAATTTTATTTTTGACATGTCTCAATTAGATTATTTTTATTTTTTAATTTAAATTATATTTTATTTTAATATTATAATAATATTTTTATTAAGAATTAATTAAAAAATATAAAAATTAATTAAGAAATATATAATTGAGAGAATTAGAAATGTGAAAGGAATTAAAATACTAAATTAATTAAAATAATAAATAAATTAAAAAAGTTAAAATAAATTAAAATTTTTTTTTATATTTTAAATTTAAAATGTTTATTGTAGGACGAAAAAAATATTTTTTAAAAAAATATTTATGTTTAGTTCAAATTCTATACAAGTCACAACTAATTTTTAAACAAAATTTAAACTTTTGAAAATCTTAAAAATACTTCCATTTAATTTCATAAATGAAATTTATATACAGTATAATTTTAAATGTGAAAATTAAACTATTAAGATTTAAATATAATCACCGATGTTAAATATATGAAAAATAAATATTTTTTCTTATTTTCAAATTATTTTATTTATCAGGTTATATTCTCTAGCCTAATTAATTAAATATTAAGGTCCAAATTTTAAAAAAATTATTAAATAGCACAAAAATATATTTTTTTCACATAATTTAATATTCCAACCTAGTTATTTGTCTAAATTTTATCCCCAAATCCACAAACACGAGCCAAAACGAACGAGCTAGAGCCAGAGCGAGCGCGATCGACCGATCAACTCAACTCAATCGATTCAGCAACTGTAAAGGTGCTTCTCTTTTGTCCTCCTCTTTCTCCTCCTCATTCTTATTCTTTATTATACCCTCGTGTTTATGAATTTCTATGGTGTTTTTTTAATCTTCTGATTGCTACTTTTAAGCCGTTAATCTTTGCTTTTGGTTATTTATAGAAATGTTGTATTCTCAATTTTACTCCTGAAATGTACTAAATAGTTAAGTTTCTTATGAACCCTTTTCCTTTTTGTTGCTTATTTAGACATTGAATTGTGAATTATGCTAAATTATTCTGTGAATTCAAAGCTTTGAGTCTATATTTGTTGTTTTAATTTAAGAATTTCTTAGGAAACTGTAAGAATTTGATGCCAGCAATTGCTTTTGTTATGAATTTAACTTGAAGATTCAAATGGAGGGAATTTCTGTTCATTTTGTCAATTGGGAAACATGATTATTATGTATTTTGTACTTTGTGACGATTTATTCTTATCTTAGTTTATGCAGTTACTAGCAAGGGCTAAAAGTTAGCTTCGTCGAATATAAGCACAAGTGAGCTGTGATGGATAATATTGTCGATACTTTAAACAATGCATATCAGGAGTTTGTGGCTGCAGCAGCTAATGTGCTTGAGGTTAAGGAGACTGCCGGTGCCCAGAAAACTGCTGTTACAGATGCTGCATTGGAAAATTTTAAGCAGAGATGGGAGCTGTTTAGGGTGGCTTGTGATCAAGCAGAGGAGTTTGTGGAGTCTGTGAAGCAGAGGATAGGATCAGAATGCTTGGTGGATGAGGCCACTGGATCTGTGACAGGGAAGTCTGGAACAACGAGTCTTCCACCTATTAGTGCTGTTCGGTTGGAGCAGATGAGTAAAGCTGTACGATGGCTTGTTATTGAACTGCAACATGGTTCAGGAGTGGCTAGTGGTGTGGCAGGGCATGCTCACTCCTCTGCCCCGTTTGATGCTCGGTTTTCTGAAGATGCAGCTCAATAAGTAATTCTGCATTTAACAAACTGTATTTTCCATGTTTATCGTTTTGAACTTTTGTGACCATGCAAAATGTGCTGTAAAAAGCAGGACATCAACCAAACTTCTGCCAGTGGCATGAAGGAGAGCATTTATTCCTTTAAACAATTTTGTATTCAGATACAATTTTTCCTCTAGCAAACATATACTGCGAGCTTATACGTGCAATTAAGTTTTTCTGAACTTCCAATATGCATCTATTGCGACCTTTGTGGCATCTGTATTGTTGTATCTGAAATCTTTGTTGTAGCAGGCCTTTGACCTGTCAGTACAGGTACCAGTTAGTCTTATTGATAGATTTTTTGAAATATGCTAGGTCTCTAGTGATCTAGGCCTTACTTAAACGCTATAAACTTATAATACAATAGGTGCTAATAGAACTCTTGCATTATGTTTGGTTGGGAAGATATAGGGAAAAAACTTAACCTTTCTTGCTTTTTCTACTTTTTGTTTGTTTGGTTTGAAGCTTACAAAGAAAAGATAGAGAAAATGGCAAAGTTCTATCCTTCTAGAGTCCACCAGAATTTTGCTCTCAAGATAGGTGAGATTGGGAGGGAAATTTTTAAGTCAAGTCAAGTTCAACATTTTAGCTTGAAATGTGGCATTCTAATGAAGATTTGTATTTTTCACTTTCAAAAAGAGGAAATTAACGTAAAGAAGAACTCCTCTTTCCTCTCATGTCCTCCCCTCTACTTGTTTTGGTTTCCTTGTTGGCCACTCACCCCTCACCTAAAAATTAAACCAAAAATGTGAAATTTCTCCTGCTTAGATGATCTATTGCATTACTCACGCAACCAATAGTCATCTATATGAAAAAGGACAAGCAAGATTTCTGGTTAGGATGCTAGGCACTTGTTCCAGAATCGTACACATTAAACAAACTTAGAATTTACAACAACATCTAACCTTTAATCCTAAGCTAGCTGGGGTTAGCTATATGGATTCGCTTTTTCCATTCCGCTTGGTTTTGCATCATTTCCTTAGAAAAACTTAGCATGGCTAGATCTTTCCATGTCAGTTCTTCCCATGTCATCTTGGGTCTTCCTCTTCCTTTCTTATCCTCGTCCATTTTAAGATTATATAACTTCCTTATGGGGGCCTCTGGCGGTTTATGACACGCATATGATCAAACCGCCTCAATCTTCCTTCTTAGAATTTGAAGTTTATCAATTATAATCTGTTCAAATTTCATATATATCAATTTTTTTTTTTTTTTTGATCCTCCTACCATAATTAGTTTTGAGTTTTGTATTGTTATCATTTGAATGGTTTCATTTTTTCTTATTAACTCTCTCTTTTTCCTGCAAAATTTTCACATCTTTTTACTCATTTCTGTATGTGTTTTCAATTGTTTATGAATAATAATATAGTAAGCTTTTTGTGTATTGTTTAAATATTTCATGTTACATATTTTTCTGGTGAAAATGAAGATTCAGGGCACATACAGGGTACATATAGAATTTTGGTTTCCAAGATTAGGCTTTCAAAATCACTCTCCAATCTAATGCAAGCCTGATTTACTTGTCTGATTATACATGATGGATACCCCTTATTGCCCCATCTGTATGTTTATCTGGTCATTCAATAATCTTTTTATATGAAGATTTTACGTTTCTTGAGGTTTTTTATACTAAAGTTTTTCTTGCTTTGTGTGAAAAAACAGGAAAAGAATGATCTTAGGATTCAATGAAGTAGGTGGCTGCATATTTTTATGAACAAACCATGACGATATTCATTATATGTGATCAGAGTTTCTATTTTTTGGATGCTTTAACTTTGCTGGAGATGCTGATGTTGTTGTGAGAGAGCTGCAGAAGGTACAACTAGGGGCCTGATGGAGAAATGGCATACAGTAATGTGGTGTGTTTTTTCGAAGGTTGTAAAATACACGAAAGCTTAATGTGATTGTTAGTTGATCTTGAATTACTTTCTTTTATATGCTAAAAATTTGAGAAAGATGGCCAGATTAGTTGGTGTTGCCGTTGTCTCTTTTCAGATATCTCATGTAGGGAGCTGTAAATTATATTTATTTTCTGCGTTGGTATAGTACTTTATTCCCTTGACGTTATTGAATAAACAATTAGGGTTTGTTTGGTTCCTAGGTATGTAAGAATGGAATGGAATTGGATAGCTTACTGGGAAAGAAATTACGGGAATAGCAATTGAAATGTATTGAGTTTTTTTTAACATAACAACTGATAACATCTGAGGTTATTAATATAGTGTTTGGAATAAATTCATTTCTTTTGTGGATGAATTTTCATTAAAAATTCATTAGTAAATGAATTTTTATATTTTAATTAACTATGAAATTCATTTTATATATGTATTTTTATGAGTTTATACTTGCATTCGTATAATATATTGGCATTTATGGGAAAAAAGAAGTTTAAAAAGTCTCGAGTCTCGAGTCAAAGTTGGCTTGGAGTTAGGCACATACGCTTGATACTTTATTAGAAAAGGTGTCGGCTTTGAGATCCCATATTGGGTCGAGTTCTGTTGGCGGTCCAACTGAAAAAAATAATCAGATTAAAGGTTAAATTGAAAAAATTAAGAATTAAATTTAATTTAGTTAATTTTTAAAAATTCGTAAAAATCGATAAATTAACTGAATAGAGTCAGTTTTTTGATTTAAGTAGGTCATAATTTTTTAAAAATTTTTTAATTTTTTTTTATTTTTGATAAAAAATAATAAATGTTAAATTTTATTTATTTTCATCATATATAAAATAAATATCAAATTATATATATATATATATATATATATATATATATATATATATATATATATTTCATTATTTTTTGTTTAATTGTTTTGATCCGATTAAATTTTTAACTCTCTGCCTTTATCGGTTTTTTAATCGATCCGATTTTAAATTGGTCGAAATATATTGATTGCTTTGATAAAAGTTTTCGAAGCAGCTGTTATTTTTATAAATTTTAAAGTATTATTTTAAATTTTTTTATTAGTGATAATTATTAGATAATAAAAAATATGTTTAAAAAAAATTATAATTTAAAGTTTTTTTAAATAATTTTTATTTATTTAAATAAAAAGATTAATTTATTTTTTTAAAATAATATTTAAATAAAAAAGAATATTTATTCAGTTATTAAATATATTAATTGTTAATAATTAATAATAATAATTTTATCAAATATATATAATAATTAGTTAATAATTATCAGTGGTTATGAAGAGCTAAAGTCATAATCCCAGAAACAAAAGAGGATAGATGTTATTTAGATGGATCAACAGATAATAATCTTAATTTTCATATTAGGAAAAGAGATGTATATAATATCAAGTATGACAATTATTAAAAGTAAGATCTTTTCCCGTATATGGTTACGACCCAACCGTAGAGGATAAGCTATTCCTTTGGGGATGAAAGATTTAACCTCCTTTAGAAATCTGATATCTATTTATAAATTGAACTCACTTTTAGGTATTAGTTAAAAATTAATTAATTTGTAAAGAATATGAAAATATTGAAATTGAAATTATTATATTTAGGAGTGAGCATCTTAAAAAAATTAAATTAATCATATTGAAATTTTAAAAAATCAAATCGAATGAAATTTTAAATTAAATCAAACTGAAATTTTTATAAAAATTAATTGAATTAAAATAAACCAATATATTTTCACATATTATTGTTATGTCTGTTTTTTTAACAATATATATATATATATATTTCGGTTTGATTATTTTAAATATAAAAAAATTTGAATACATTAAAATTAGAAATAAATAAATAAACCGAATACACTGAATTAAATTCGATTTAATTTGATTTTTGGTCAGTTCGATTTTTCTCACCCCGAAATAGATATTAAATTATTATATACATAAATTTATTTAGTAGTTGAGTTTTAATTTTATGTCTCAATAAGTGTTTATATTAATTATTATAAAATTCCTATATTTTGGTCGATTATATTAAAAAATCCATATATTTTTAAAATTATATAAAAAAGTCTCTGCATTTTGGTTTCATTACACTATTAGATCGTTTTATCAAAAATTTCATATTTTTCAGTCAGTCAATAAGTAAAAAGACAATTTTTATTAAACTATTTTATTTTAATTCTAAAAATACCCCTCTTTATCCCCCCAACTCATTTCCAAACTCAAATCCTTCTAAATGCTCCTAATTTATGGTTGGGAGCTTGACAAATTACCCACGTCATAACCGACGTCACCAAGTCATGTAACAATCCCAGCTTCCTGCTTCAATGCTAAGGAGAGTGTTTACCATTCGGCTGAGGTAGCAGAGATAGAGCCCAACTTTATTCAATCAGACTTGATTGCTGAAAGTGAGAACAACAACATCGCTGGAAGAGACACTAGAGTCGACAAGGAGAGAAGTGGCATTAGATTAGTTTTCGAAGGAAAAAATAGAATACAAAATGATGTAGAGCTCTGTCCTATGGGTTGACGACTCCTTATTCTCTTTCTTGCTTGCCTTACATTTTTCAAGTCAACAGCTTCAAGATATGGTTTTCTCTTCACAAGAACCAGAGGAAGATGCACTCTCCAGTAAGATTTGAGTCGACTTGCTCGAGTTTTTGGTCTTGAATTATATAAATACTGAACTGTTGATTTATGTGTTACAGGTATTGGAGTAATGGAAGAGAAGCGTGGTCGAAGATGGTTCCACAAATATTAAATGTATCAAATGTGTTTAGATCGATAACATTTGAATGGTACATATCTAAGCTAACATTAGTAGAATCAATGGCTAGAAATGACGATGAGAATGTGTTTGGTAGGTTATTAAAACAAGGAAGTGCAACTCTTCTCAATTTTTATGCTAGCAAAGAGTTTGCGTATTCTTATTGGGAAGTGAAGAGCCTGCTTATACAAGATTTGGTTTCAGAGAAGGCAGCTAAGAGCGATACCAATGCAGCCATGAAGAAAACGTGGGAGGCATGGCTGCTAGGAAAGGAGAAGTCATCATTAAGGTGTTTTCCATGGCAAATGCTGGATTCAATTTTTTTTAATTGAAATTTAAGTTTAAAATTTATTTAATTGATTGATTTTGGATTTAATTGATTTATAATATTTAATATTAAATTTGATGGTGATGAAGGTTGTGATGTTGTGGTGATATGATAGTGAAAATGAAAATTTTGATGTGATTTAGGTTGAAAATAAATAATATTATGTTAATTTTATATAAATTTAATAGATTTTTTAATAAAAAAATTTTGAATTTTAACGAAGTAAAAATATAAAAATTTCGTAATATAATTTTAAAATATAATTTTTTTTAATATAATCATTCAAAATGCTAAAAACTAATTGTAATTAACCCTTTTCTTATTTATATGTACAGAAATACCTGCTCCCCAATTTCTATGTGAAATATTTCTTCGTTTTTTAGTGCACAAAAAAAATTGAAAGTAGGTAGACGATCGACATGAGGTTAGGTAGTGTGAAGAAAGCTTTCAAGGGTGACTCGAAGTGGTAGGGACGACACTTCCATAGATTCTGCATTTTACGTTAAAAGTTAGAAAGAGAAAGAAAGTATCATCAGCTACTTCTCTCCAATACCCACACGCACAACGCTCTGCCCCTTTCACTGAACAAAACAAACTCTTTTTCAGGTACAGAGCAACAAAAAAGCTCCAATCTTTCTTCACTTTTCTCTTGATCTCCCTTTTCCTTTCTTTTAATCACATAAATCCCTTTTCTGGGTTTCGCTTCTTCTTCTTGCTCATCACAAAAACGCCCACTTTTTTTTATGATATTTTTTCATGTATTTTGTCTTTTTATAAAGAATTCTTTATATTTGTTTTTTGATCAGTTACAATTTTGTTGGTCAGCTTGATACAATCTTTCATTTTATAGAAATATGGGAATTTTGTATTTGTACTTACAAATTCCTTTTACTCGTTAACTAGTTTAAATTGATGGGTTTCTGTGATTTTATGTTTTGGTAGAGTAAGTAATGGATTTGAAACATGGAGTGCAGAGAGTTCATTGTTGGATTAAGAAGGTAAGTGCTTGTGATATTATTAGTTTATTGGGCATATTTTGTCGTTCAATTCTATGAATTATAATTGTATGCGTTTCATTTGTGTATATTCTAACAAAAGGGTATAATATTGATTTGTGACCAATTGTTTAAGATTGGGATAATTACTGAGATTGATAATGAAAGGTCAATGGTTCAATTTCCTAATCACTAATGCTGATACATTCTAAACTGATTCTTCTTTCTTCCTTCCTTCCTTCTTGTGTTTTATGAGGAATATTGGAGACATTGAATTTTTTCATTGCAATATGAGATAAGAAATCGAAGCATTCATTTGAGTAGAAGGCTGAGAACTAAGGGATTGAATTGCTATATCACATTTATTAATTATCAACTATGGTCATATGCCTGACTTATATGCATGGGATCAATATGAAGGTGTGGTGTCACATTGAATGTGTGAGATGTCATTCTGGGGCGATACAACCTTCTTCCCTTCTTTCCCTGCTTCTCTTTAATTTTTTTTTAATTATAATTCAGTTGATTAACCCATATGGTTTCGTTGAATGAAATCGGATAATATTAATTTTCGTTTTTAATGTTTGTGCAGATTTGTGATCTTGTTCTTCGACTTCTATGGTATTTTCTACATCTTCTTGTCAGTTTATGGTACCTTAAGGTTGGTGCAATCCAAACGATTGAAAGCAATCTAATCTCTAGTGGACTACTGAGTCGCTACAAAGCTCTCAATGGTAGCAAGCTCCGCTACCTTGCTATTGTGGTAGAAAGTGAAGATGCATATCAAATTCCTGAAGTTCTTCAACTTTTGAAATGGCTGGCAGCCATTGGTGTGAAACATTTATGCCTTTATGATTCAGAAGGTAAGGATGGATACCCATTGAAACTTAGCAATTCAGAACATCCTTTCAATATTGCACATGATATTACTGTTGCTTGTAACTTATGGAAAATTGTATTAAACTCAACTTATAATAGTGTGTTTTTTGAACCTTTTTCTTCCAGGAGTTCTCAAGAAATCCAAGAAAACCATCGTAAAGAACTTTGAAAATGCAATCCTTTTTGAGGTGGTATTTTCTTTGTCTATATGATAATATCTGTATTTTCAGTTCCTGCCATGCACAGAGATTATTTACTTTTATGGAGAGAGGCTGCTTGGCTCACATGTGATTGCCAGCAGGCTGCATTTGTAGGGTCTTTCAATACCTGCCCTTACCATCTGGTTTCGCAGGACGCAATTGGAAACAATGTACTGCTAGACCAGAAACATATGACTCTGGAATTTGCTTCTCTCTCTGATGGAAAGGAAGCAATTGCCAAGGCAGCTAACCAACTATTTGTGAAGTATTTGAAGTTGGCTAACACCAGTGTAGAACAGGGAGACAAAGTCTTCACAGAAGCTCACATGGATGAGGAACTAAGAGCTTTAGGTTTGTGTTAACTTCTCGAATCTGATGACTGTTTAAGAAATTGACTTCCTTTAAATTTTGAATATTACACTTAAATTTGGGAATGATGTTCTCATAGTAACAGGTTACAGTGGGCCAGAACCTGACCTGCTATTAGTTTATGGACCTGTAAGATGCCACCTTGGTTTCCCAGCATGGAGAATTCGATATACTGAGATAGTGTAAGCCTTCTAACTCAATGAGATGATCATGTTGGTTGCATTAATTTCCCTGGTACTTCCATTTAACCGGTAAAGACTCGGTACTCTGCGACTCTGGGGTTTGATAACTAACTAAAATTATACCACTATTTCAAGATGGAGGAAATGCTTCAATGTCAAGCCAAAAACTTCATGGTTCATGCTTCTTATCGGATATATCTGCCATTTTGCCTGTAATTCACTCAATGTGCAGTGCTAAACTTACATATTGGTGCTTGCTTCATTTTGCAATCTATCTACCTCTCTTTTTCTTCCCCCATGAATTGGATGGTTTTAAAGAGGAAAAGACAGATGTGAGAAATACTTTCAATAGTCCAGAGAATTGAACTTCATTGATAATGTGAAGTCAGATTTTGAGTTGAATTTCAATTGGTTTTCTTTTTTGTCAGGGGTACTCATCTATTTTAAAAATGTTAATGTCTGTTGTTTTGCTTCGTGTTGTCCTTATAAGTTGGAGGGGCCACATGAAAAATTCATTGAGATCAGAATTCTGATGTGGAAAGTTTGTTTACATGTGTTATTAACTTTGTCAGCATTGGATTTGATTTATAGGGTTGACAGGGTTTGAAACTTGCTAATTAGCTATTCTTGTGCTTGAGTTATGTTGAAATATGAATTTGTAGATTGGATAATCATTTTTCAAATTTTTGGCCCTTCAATTTTGTGCATGGGCATGCATACATGTCGAGAGAGAGAGAGAGAGAGAGAGAGAGACTATGGAATGTGACCACTAAAGACTTAGCTGGTCATTTTTTGACCTTCTGTTTTCCCTGAATATTTCATCTCGTTTCTTTTAGATATTAATTTAACTAAACATTTTACTTCGTTCTTCTCAAATGAGCAGGAAGTTTTTGAGGGGTTCATGTTCTGCCACTTTACTCTTATACCAACGCAAGGGTTTTCTTTTGTTTGCCTTAATTGTCCCTCTATTTTGTGTTACAGTCATATGGGACCCCTCAAGTCCATGAGCTATGGTTCCCTAATAAAAGCCATTTACAAGTTCACAATGGTGCACCAAAACTATGGTAAGTTTTTCTTCAACTGTGATCATTTATTTTGAAAATATCTGTGAACTATATATTTTTCCATTTTCTTGGGTAATTGAAGATATAGTTTTTGGGACAAGATCATATTTGACTTTGTCAGATTCATATTACGGCTAATAATGGTTTAGTTATTAATGGATTGGGGGAGGATCATTTTTTATTTCGTTATTAATGGTTTAGTGAAAGTGGTGTAATAGTAATTCAATAAAAAAAATCGTTGCTTTTCCTCTCTAATTTCTCCCTTTACAGGTACATGAATTGTCTACCTTCAGAGAGATTATTGTATTGGACAACTGGTTGAGGATGATAGTCTTAGGGTAGATTTCTCATTGCCAATTCACTATTGTACTCTTTCACATGTAAGCATGCTTATTCAGCTGATAATCAATTAAGTTAATCAGGTTATCTTTGCATAATATTCAGCTAAATCTCCTATAATAAAGCCTCTCTGTTGTCCCCTCTTATCTGTTTGTTTGACACTGCCAATGGAACTTACTGAAGAGCACCATTTTAGATACAAAATCTAGTTTGAAATTGTTGTTTAACTATCCAAGGACTGAAAAGAGTTTGGATTTGATTAGGAGCAAATTTTCAAAAGGTTTACCAATCAAAATTTCATAATCTAGCTCAGAAATTTTGACCCGAAAGTTCATTGGTTCAAGTTTGGATTTGATTAGAAGCAATTAGTTGCATTGGTGAAATTGTAGATGAAGGAAAAGGCCTGACTACAGAAGAAGGCACAAAGTTTTTGCAAATGAGAAATTATTAGGTAGAATGGATTTATTCTTTCTATTCATATAAAATGTGATTAAAATAGAGATACGCTCATATGAATTTATTTTTATATGAGTGATTAATAAAAAATATGATTAAAATAAAAATACATTCATATGAATTTATTTTTATTTGAATTTATTTTTATTTGAGTGAGAAAAATATATTTTCGTCCTACCTAATAATTTCACTTTAATTTTTCTTTGCAAATTATCAAGTTTAAGTAATCATTTTAATTTTTATCAATTCTAACTTTTAAGATTCGTTTCAATTTTAACCACTTAATTCAGGTCACAAAGCCATAATCTTTTCTCTAATTATCAACTTTAAATAAATTCTTTCATAAAAAATAATTAATTTTAGCCAATCCTTTTAATTCTACATATATATTGAGAGAAATTGGCGTTCACCCGCAATCAAAATTCATAATTATTAGAACTAAAGTATATAAACAACAAAATTGTGGAAAGCATATTTTTACATATGCAATCAGAATGGAAGAAAATCCAATTTCACATAAACAACTAGGTATCTACATTTCCAGCAATATCCAATGACCTAAAAATGAAGAAATCTAGTTCAGTATTCTGTTTCCAGAATGCCATCAATAAGCCCGAACTCCATAGCCTGCAATAAAAATGCACCAGTGGCAGCATCACAGTTAATTGTAAGTGCTGCTTAGAATTATTCAGCTGAATAAAAACACGGGATCACAAATATTTAAAGCAGCAAAAGAAAAACTGCCACAAGAATGCACTTTTATGAAAGAGCATCAACTGCTTAGTAATGTAAGAAAAAATCAATCAATAGGCAATGACACTTTCTGCCAGCTGCACTTTATCCTCGAGTTTTCCTGAAGGTCTAATATGAATGTATATCTTGAATGACTCCAGACAGAAAACAGTTCACAACTGAAAAATGGGTAATATTTCCAAATTACTGCTCCTCAGAGACAGGCAAACTCTGTTTCCATAATTAGGGCCACCAATTATCACACAGCAATTTGAAACAAGGGCCTCGAGTTAGAATTCCAAGTTCATATCATTTTGATGTTGCTTTGGGAATAAGAGCGTGATCCTTAAATAGTCATTAAAACAGTTGAGTTTTCTGTTTTATTAAGACAATCTGCTTTTTTCATTTCCCCCCTACATTCTTCTCTTTGTTGGATTCAAGGGTTGTAGGGTTGGGGATGGTAGGATTCTGGGATCAAGATTTCAACATCCATCGATGCCAAAGCACCATTCACACACTCAAAAAGAAAAGTTGAGCTCACATACCTCTGAAGTGAATAAAAAACGACCCCTTTCAGTGTATTCTTGTACTTTCTCAAGAGGTTGGCCAATAAATGCAGCATACATTTTGTCAGTTTTCTGCACCAAAATAATAGGAAATAAGACCATATAGATTAAACATTTAATACCAAAATATAGACGAGTCCACATATGTTCTTGAATGAGCAAAGCACACATCAGTAAATGTTATGGGAACTGAAAAATGTTAGCAAGCAGGATATGGAGACATTTTCATCTCAAAGGGCTCCAGAACATGGTTGAAGTGTTTGGTTGATAGGATAAAAAAGAACTAAAAAAGGGACATTATTTAAACTTGAAATGCACTTTTCAAAAATACCCCGGACATAATAGTCTACCTTCTTTGAAAGTGATAAGAATGATCTGTTATGCTAAATTATTATGTAACCAATTCCTGCACATAAAAACTATCAACAGTATAGTCTAGTCTAACTTGTTCAGAATCAGGATTTCAGTTTCACAAACAGGTTTCTGCGCTCAAAGCTTAAAATGAACTCAAAAGTCCTGGTTTTCAACTCTTTCAGACAGAGTATCAAGTATCCAGAAACAATTCAATAATTGGATTCAATTTGCTGGTTAGTTGACCAGTTTGCAATTAGACCAAGTAAAAAAGATACCGACATGGCGAGATTGAACTGCTTCATTCACTTGCCGTCTCACATCCTCCACATGACCCTACAAGCAAATAATGTACAATCACATCAATGGCTTTTGATATCAAATGGCTTTTCACATAATATTATGGCTTTCTAATGCATGGGATTATATCAAATTATATATTATCTCATGCACTAGAAATATATATTGCTAATAATTCTAATCTATGAAATATAAGTGATCATTACACTTCTATGCTAGAACAACAAGAGCTATATTAGATTTCTGATATTCCAAATCTTCTCACACAAGCAATTTTCTCTTTTGCAAAGCAGTAAATTTGCTTGGAAGTCAATCTTACCCCACATCCACCCTGAGGTTGATGTATCATAATACGTGCATTAGGCATTGCATACCGCATCCCCTTTTCTCCACCAGCGAGTAGAAGTGCTCCTTGGCTTGCAGCCACTCCAAAGCACACAGTGCCCACTTTTGGCTTTATCTGAGAAGAATAGAGTTATTAATGCTTACGGCATATTAATGAAACGGGAATCTAAGGAACAAAAGTTACAGAGTATGAAAATGTCATATATATGCAAACACATGAACAGTTTTGGAACATTTTACAGAAGCTGATATGAATTGATTATGAGCCGGATATATTCAAGGGTCATATCAAGATATATTGACATGACTTTCTTCACTTTACTTAATTGGTGATGTTTTTTCTAAGCTGGGAGATCACAGCATCTAAGGTTTAGTTTGACACAGTTTATGAAAATAGCTTTTCATATGGGGTAAAGTTTTATTCCTAAAAGTGATACTTCTAAAAGCAATTAACTGTATATTTGTGTTTGGTAAAATACAATATAAAAACTGCTTATAAACTCATAAGCTGTTTGTTTATGTTTGGTAAAATCATTTCTGAAAATAACTTATTAAGGTAAAATGACAAATAAGGACACTATAATTTTAGTCATTTCATTAATTAAATTCTACATAATGTACTTTTTCTGTTATTATGACTTCTACTTTTATTTTCATCATTTAACTTATAAATCATGTTATATTTTCATTATTATAAAGTAAAAAATAAAATAGTATATATATATAATAATTAGTAGATCATAATTATTTATAATAAGTAAAATTTTACAATCAATTTTACAAATTTAAGGTTCAATTCCTTTGAGTAAAGAAATAAAAATAATTTACCTAAAAATTAAGTGTTCTTTTATAGTAGGTAAATTTGTTATTGTTAGCAAAAGTGAAGAATATTTTTGTCCACTAATTTTTTAAAATCAGTTACGCGTTTAATTTAAAATTCAGCTATTTTGAAAAGTTTCAATTTCTAACTTATCCAAATAGTTGAATTTTAACTATCCAGATAATTGTTTTTATTAATTTTGATATTTATCAAATACTATAAACTGAGCCAAAATCAGCTTCTCACCCAAAAAAGCTGTTTTTTCCTTTCCATAAGTTGTGCTAGACGGACACTAAATCAAAGTGTCTTTCAGAAAGTGTTTATTCATTTTTCACTGGCTCTCTAAGATTTATAATTTATTCAAGCGTGCAACACTTATGTTGCTAATATGAGTATGTTTTTGAATAATGGAATAAGAAAATAATAAGTAAGGTAGATGCAGTAGCAATTACCCAGGACATGCAATCATAAATTGCCAACACAGAGTAGGTGCTTCCACCTGGGCAGTTCATATAACAGAGTCAAAAACACAAAAACTGTCATATTTAGTTCCAGTGGCCCCAGAAGCTGATTGCAGAAGTGGAAAATAAAAGTTGTAATCGAAGAACATAACCACACCAGAATATCTGCATTCTAATCAATAGTTGCTAGAGTAACTAGCTGCGATATAACTCGCTGAGCCACCTGTGAATTGATTGGCTGCCCAATGAAGATTATGCGATTCCTAAATAATACAGATGACAGATCCAAAGGTCCTCCTGGAGTCATTACTGCTGGCGTGATGGGTGGATTTCCTTTTTTGGCTTCAACTTACCATAACTGTATACAAAAACATGTTACGAACTCATAGTTTACTGCCTTACAATAATCAGCAAAGCAGAATCCAAGAAAGAACTAATGGAACACAAAGCTAATCCATGAGTTTGTCTATGGAAAAAAAATGATTACAATATGAGCACAGGACATAGAAATTGTGGCCATTGCGACATTGTGAAATATGAAAAAAGCATCAACAGCATCACTGCAACTCTTTCTTTAGATTCAAGTCCTACCCAACATTTACTATGATAACCTCAGTTAAAAGTTCTTGCTATTCACATATAAATTGGTCACTAAATAAAGTTTGCAACAACTTTGACAAAAAACCAAAACGTCCAAAACTTATTCAATGTTTTTAGAATTTCTACATGCAAGCATATTAACAAAATGCATGTGCCCATGGAAGAATGTTAGATTCATCATCCATGCTAATGAGGGACAGTTTTATTCATTTTCCATCTGTACAATGAACAAAAATATCCCTTAACAGGAAATTCAAAGGGAGAACAAATACTTGTTAATCATTCAAACATTTGAGAATTTTACAAAAGTATCGCGAAAAGGTTTTAGAGGGATCTGAAAGGTATTTTTCTTTTCACTTTACAATTTTAGTTCCTTAATTAAAAGTGCCGGTTGCACATCAATGTTTCTAGAATTTCCATGTCCAAGAATATATAAAAGACTTGTGTGCTAAATAAAATTGTAGTGTGCCATTTTAAGTTTCCTATAGGCAACACTCATCCACTTCAAATTATTGTAATCCGTATTGTGCAGAAAACGATGTTATAGCTCAATAGAGTGGGAAGGACATAGACATGTTAGCACAACTGAGACCAGTGCAAGTTACCGAGCTCTTCAACAAAGTAAAGAACTTCTATAGGGATATGGATATTATTATTATTTTTTTTATCCTTCTACATGACAATTCAGGTTCTCTAAGAGAAAGTTATAATGCTTAAGAAACACTCAATCTTACATCAGTACTTTTAGAATTTAACATCTAAATATATAAGAAAATGCAACCGCCAGTGAATAAGTATTCATTTTATCTTGAAAATTTCAATCAGCATTGTAAATTTTACACCCATGATAAAATTATTTGTAAGCAGCATACACAAAGAGCATCCTTTTGCTACTAAGCACAATAAAACTAACATCAATTCTGTCAAATGCTTTTAAAGGAGTGATATAAATAACATTATAACATTGTGCTTCCACATTATACTTTTCCATCTTTCAGCAATGCACACAGAAAGGAGAACATATAACCAATAACACAAGCAGGACCTACATGAGTACCACAGGTTTTAATAAAAGTTTTTAGAATTATGGATTGTATTCTCCTCTCATATTTGTGCTGCAAAAATACAAAATTGGGTGGCTTACCAAGTGAAATTTCAACATCCCTTTAAGAAGAATTCATATACACAATCTGTTTCCAATTTCTCTACCCAAAGATATCATACGGATACGAGTTCTAATAGAAACACAGTGCATCTTTCACATTGACATAGGCTAATTTAATCCATTTTAGAACAGCTAACACAATTTTGAACAAAAGCTAATCTCATCACTAAGCAAAAATGTCTTATATGAAGAAAACATATTCATTCAATCAATCAATAGCAATAAGGACACAGTAAAAATATTTTGTGGGAAACTGAAAGTTATTTTCATATTAAATGGAATGGGTGGTAGCTATTTAAAAATGCAAGTGCACATTATAAGGATGGTTTGCGAGTGTATGATGTATCTTTGACATAAGCATTGGTCTTCTTTTTCACATTTCAATTTTCACAATAGAACCTTTTCTCTGAGCAAAATCATTAATTGAAAAAAAGAAAGAAAGAAAGTGCATCAGCTAGAAATAAACTAAAAAACCATGAATAAATATCATATATAAACTAATGAAATCATGGAAAAAGATACTAAAAAAGCAAGTGAAGAATAAACAAAAGGCAGTAGCAATAAACCTTTGATTAGTATTACGAAAATCCTTCTGATCAATTTTTAGAAGCAACCCATAAGATTTACTTGATAGTCCTGAACACAACAATATAATTACACATAATAATAATCACTATATGCATCTATGTATGCATAAAAGAATTGGGTCTAACTGAAACCATACTTATATATAATCAAACGAATAAAATCTCATCAACTAAAGGAATTTTGAAGTTGAATTCAAGCATGATTTAACACTAATTAAACTTAGAAACGAATTGGGCCAACATTTGAATCCACTAGAATCAACAAATAGGTTCGGATTTTCATAAAATTTTTAATTGAATGCCTACCGTTAGCTGAAGAATCATTGTAGGGACTATGCAAAGAGGAAATTACAAACATAGCCGAGCTCCTGCAAATATAAGAAAATTGTGAGCAGTGAAAAGAAACATAGATTACAATTCAAGTAAACATTTATATATAACAAATACCTGTGAGACAATGAAGAAATAGATAGGATTTTGTGGTGAGAAGAGATAGAAAAGCTAACAGGAGCTGTTATGGCTGATGTTAGCATTTTGCTGCTTTCAATTTAGCGACAGAGAGTGGGTAGTCGAGAGAGGAGACGTTTTGGTTCTTTTACTTCATTTTTGTAGCTGAACGACAGGTAGTTGAATATACGAAACACGTAGGGATGGCAAGGGATTTAATCCGAACGGGATGAGATTCTCTTATTTATCTTTCTGGAAATGAAAAATATTTTTTTTCTTTTAACGGGATGGAACGAAAAGGGAGAGTATATTTTTCATTTTGTAGAATTTTTATTTCATTTACGTGAGATCCGTTATTATACTTAGTTAATTATTATATTTATTTAATTATTTTTTATATAAAATTATATTAATTAATAATATATATATATATATATATATATATATATATATATATATATATATAAGGAATAATTTATTTAAA